>CAUYPK010114171.1:0-14192 GCA_963574355.1 Loris lydekkerianus | reverse complement strand
CCACATCCATGCCAACATCTCTGGTCTTGGGATTTTGTGATATGGGCTAATCTTACTGGAGTTAGATGATATCTCAAAGTAGTTTTGATTTGCATTTCTCTGATGATTAAAGATGATGAGCATTTTTTCATATGTCTGAAGGCCGCACGCCTGTCTTCTTCAGAGAAGTTTCTATTATGCAGCCTTAAAGAAAGATGGAGACTTTACCTCCTTTGTGTTTACATGGATGGAGCTGGAACATATTCTTCTTAGGAAAGTATCCCAAGAATGGAAGAAAAAGTATCCAATGTACTCACCCCTACTATGAAACTAATTTATGGCTTTCACCCATTTGAAATGGGCTGTAACCCATTTGCAACCTAGGAATAGGGGGAAGGGGGAAGGGAGGGAGGGAGGGGGGAGGGGGTGGAAGGAGGGGGATTGGTGAGAATACACTTGTGGTGCATCTTACAATGATATATGTGCAACTTAGTAAATGTGGAATGTAAATGTCTTAACACAATAACTGTGAAATTGCCAGGAAGGCTATGTTAACCAGTGTGATATAAATGTGTCAACTGGTCTGTGAAACTAGTGTACGATGCCCCATGATCATATCAATGTACACAGCTATGATTTAATAAAAAAAAAAAAAAAAAACAAAAAAAAAATCTTCCTTTCAGTATTTTCTTCATCTTTGGGTAAAGAAAAAAGTCACTGGGAGCCAGATCAGGTGAGTAGGAGGGGGTTCTACTATAGTTACTTGTTTATTGGCTAAAAACTCCCTCACAGACAGTGTTGTGTCAGCTGAGGCATTGTCGTGATTTAAGGGCCATGAGGTGCAGCCAACATTTTCAGTTAAGATTTTTCTAATTGTTTCTCTAGTGATGTTTACTTGGTCTGCTATGCTTCTCACAGCCAGCCAATGATTTAAAGCACAATGTGATGAATTTTTATAATGTTTTCATCAGTTCTGTATGTTACTGGCCACCCTGACCTCTCTTCATCAGTGACACTTTCTCTCCCCCAGAAAAACATTTAATCCATGAGTACACTGCCATTTTGTTTATGACATTATCCCCATAACATGTCCCTGATTTCACTTCGACTCTTGCCAAGTTTAAGGAGAAATTAATGTTTATTCATTGCTCTTATTCAAGCCCCGACATTCTTGTGATGGCACACAAAAATATGCATCAAGACTAATGACCGCCAATCAGAAAGATACTGCCACACCTTGACACAAACATAGCTGTGAGACACTGGTAGACAAAGTCATAAAACCATACTGACTTTTTTGTACCGTGCCGCCAACATTGGAACATGGTGGCAAGTTCATGAACTTAATTGTCATGCTTCGTCTTTAAATTTGGTTTCCTTAGCATCCAGGACAGTGTCTGACACTTACCAAGTCCACAGTAATATTGTTTAATGGATAGATGAATCATTGAAAGAAAAACAGGTGTAGAAACTGAACATTCTTCTGTCAAAAGGCTGAGACTGACAGGCACGTCTCTTTCCACGGTACCCTGGATTGGTGCAGGACAATATTTTATTGCTTTGACTTCTGACACATGGGTGTCCTGGTATTGTGCAGAATCTCAGGTCTGGATCACAAAACTTGGACAAATACAATGAAGGGGGTGGAGAAAGAGAGAGAAGAAGGAGGAGAAAGAGAAGAAAAGGAGGGAGAAGATTCTAGCTCTCTAACTTCTGTGCTCCATCTGTTATTGCATCTTAAAGGGGCATGGTGCTACCACAGAGGAAAAACCCAAAGGAACGAAACTAACAGATCTGTGCAGGAAAGGCTAAATAAAATTCTTTAATGGAGAAAAATGAGAAACAATTTTTGCTGGCTAACCAATGTGACTTCCAAGGTGGTAAGGAGAGGCAGTGAGTGGCTGAGCTTGACTCTGTTCCCACAGCTCCTGGAAAACCTACAACCCCATGTTTGGGGGTCAGTCCTGTGAAATTCTCCCTGGGGTCTCTGTTAAAGGGTCCTTGCCAAGACAACCAACCTTGTCTGCCCTGTTCTTCATGTTCTTCAGGTACAGTCCTGGCTGCCAGGGCTCTGTCGTGAGTGATACTCAGGTCATTTCTCTGAGATCTTCCATGGCTTTCCCTTTGGACGCGTCTTTCTTCAGGTCAGACGTGGCTTTGCTTTCCTTCATGTCTTACTCCTTAGGAAGATTAAAAGTAGGCCTCTGAAGGACTGGGGTGGAGATTGTGAGAAAGGCTGGCTGCCTGAGGAGAGCCCACAGCAGAGAGGGTGCGGGGCTGAGAGTTCACAACTGGGAAGGCAGGGGCAGGCCCCTCCCCATTTGACTTGACTATCAGTTACAGGAGCCTGGGGATCCCTCCTCTCTGTTTCTGAAAAAGGGTGCCAGATCCTTGTGACCAGAAATGGGTTGTCCTGGGGTTAGCAGTGCTCTAAACACCAGGACAGAGTTTGTGAAGGTGCATTCTTGGACCACAGACCGTGTGACCAGTTGTAATGGTGGAAAACACAAGTTCCTGGGCGGCACCTCAGACCTCACCAGAGCCCCTAGAGAAGGCTGGGCAGGGCATCCACACAAGAGGGACTTAGGGTCGGCATCTGTTTGATAAAGGGGCTATATGCCATATCTTGAGAGTGTTAAGTTTTGACTTAAAGTATTCATGAGTGAATTAGTAAACAGACTTTAGTACATCCTTATAATCGACGGCTGCTCAGCAAGAGAGGAATGCACCGGCAATGGCTCTGGCTGGGTGCGGGGGTGGGGGTGGGGGGATACTGACACGGAGGACTACTCAGTCGCTGATTAGAATCATGAAACAATCTCATCTACAGTGATAGAACGGGCTCAGTGGGGGCCTGTGGGCCAGGTGGGGTGTCTAGTGGTGCTCAATCCATCAGAGAGAGGGTACAGAGGGGAACTTGGGGAGGAGGGAGATGTTTGTGTTTGGAAATGATTATGCTCGTGGTTATACAGGCATATAAAATTGTCAGAACTTATCAGAAATGCACTGAAAATGGGAACATTTTAGTTATAGCTCAACAAAGTCGATCTTCACAAAGAATAAAGTTTTCTGAAGATTCACACTTTACGGAAAATGAAATTTTAGTTGTACATATATCAAAGCGTGTGAATTTTTACAAAATGTGGGGTGCTCGTGGGGATTATAAGATGTGATCTAAGGCTCCTCAGAACCCTTTTCAGTGGCCCCACTGCTCCTTGGGCCAAATTCCAGGACTCTAGCCTCGAACATGGCCCAGGGTGATGCTGCGGTTTGAGCTTCTTTGCTAAGGTCAAATACAGGCTCCCGAGAGTTTGTAACTCTCTGTGTGTCTGCCCAGCCACTGATGCTGAACAGACTCAACCAGGCTATAAGTCCTCACTGAAAAACAGCAGCTATATTTTGGGGTAATAATTCTTGCATGGTGACCTTCTCCTACTCACCAGGAGGTGTGACTGCTCTGCTGTTGCGTTCCCCAGGCTCCCAAGTGCTTGAACAACCAAGCATCACCGCAATGAGTCTTATGGGAACTTGAGCCCTGCCCAGCTTGGTACCTCTCCTAGCAGAGCCTCCCACTGGGAGGACAAAGCAGGTAACACCCCTGACTGAAGCCCTCCTGGCCAGGCTGAGCACTGGGTACTCTCCAGATAAGCACTCAATGTGCAGGAAGGTCCAGACAGGTCAGGGAGACTTCCAGATGTCTATAGCTGCTCTTGTGTCAGAGCTGGACTCCAGCCCACGTCCAACCCCACAGTGATGGACCTCACTGAGTCTCCTAGGGAAATTCGAGGACTCCCATGGCTCTACTCCAGAACAATTAAATTAGAATCTCTAGGGCAGGGGAGGGGGAAGAGAGGCAGGGATCATGATTTTGTCAGAGCCTCTCCCCTCCCCTGTGGTTTTAATGGGCAGTGAAGGCTGAGAGCCATGCTCCACATCCTAGCCTTGCCCCAGGATGTCCTCACGAAAGGTGGCAAGCTCAGGGCACCAGGCCCACCCTGGGATGACCTGCATGATTGGCATCACTTCTGGTTCAGAAGCTCTGTGGAGCCTGGTCCCTCTCCTTCTGTGACTGGGCATTGTTCTCTGCATGCAGACATCAGCGAGGCCGCATCATGTAGATAACTCTGCGTCCCTAAGTGTAATGTGTATTCAAGGGATCTTTCTTCCCTCCCTCTTTATGTTTACTGAGTACCTACCATGAAGGCTTTGGACCCTGAGGCTGCAATAGTGAGCAAGCCCAGCTGTGGGCCCAGGGAGCTCACTGTCGTGGTGGGGGGAGGCAGTCCCTGAGTGGACAAGTGAGGCACTGGCCTGTGCCTTGATGACAGAAGGGTGTTCAGGGTGACAAAGGGCACACAAAGGAGTCAGCCCAGGCTCCCTGGAGCAGATGGCATCTGAGCAGGTTGATGGGAGGCTGCCAGGTGAAGAACGGAGAGGAGAATCGAGGACCAGAAGACCCCATGTGCCGAGACACATTGGATGGGGGTGCTCTCTGTCTTGCTGGGTGGGTACACGTGAGGCAGAGAATGGGGAGAAATGAGGCCCGACGAGGGAGTCTGACCTTGAAAGCACAGCGGGGAAGTTGGATCTTGTCTTGCAGGAGATGGTAAGTCATGAAGCATCCTCAGCAGAAGAGGAGTGTGATAAGAACTGAGATTTAAGGTGGTGACGGAGGAAGAGAAGGCCAGGGAGAAACTGAAGGAGGGATGGCTGCAGCTGTGCCCCACAGCTTTCTGTGCAGGGAGGGGCTGGGACCTGAGTGCCTGCAGAGTGGGGGGCAGGCAGGCTCCTGCTGACAGCTGCAGAGCAGACGAGCTGCGCTGGCTCGGCAGTGCTGTCAGTGACGGGTGCTGCTCCTCTGTGGCCAAGCAGTCTTCTTATAACTGGAGGAAGAAAATGCTTGTGGGGTTTTCATACATGGTTCCAGAGACCATAGACTCTCTGAAACTGTGCAAAACTCTGTGCATTTTTCTAGAAGAGTCCATAGCTTTCATCATATTTTCAAAGGTCATCAGTACTTTAAAGCTGGGAAGCTGAAGATTAAAACTCAAATATTATGGGTGAGTACAGTGGATACTTTTTCTTCCATTCTTGAGATACTTTACTAAGAAGAATATTTTCCAGTTCCATCCATGCAAACATGAAAGAGGTAAAGTCTCCATCTTTCTTTAAGGCTTCATAATATTCCATGGTGTACATATACCACATGAAAGCTATAACCCAGTTGCGACCTGAGAATGGGGGAAGAGGGAGAGGGAGGGGAGGGAGGGGGGAGGGGGTAGAGGGAGAGGGACTGGTGGGATCACACCTGCGGTGCATCTTGCAAGGATATATGTGAAACTTAGTAAATGTAGAATGTAAATGTTTTGGCACAACAACTAAAAAAAATGCCAGGAACGTTATGTAGACCGGTGTGATGAAAATGTGTCAAATGGTTTATGAAACTAGTGTATGATGCCCCATGATCATATTGATGTGCACAGCTATGATTTAATAAAAAAATAATAAATAAAAATAAAACTCAATTATTCTAGATAAAAATTATCTGCTTTGGGGGCTAACCTGATCCTCAATGGGAGAAAGGCCCAAGTGAATTTTCATAGGTATTGTAATGGGAAGATTTTGGTTTCCCTCCCATCCCCCCCCTTCTCTGCCTCACGTGTACCCACCCAGCAGGACAGATAGCACCCCCACCCAATGCATCTCAACACATGGGATCCTCTGGTCCCTGATTACCCTTTCTGTTCTTCACCTGGCAGCCTCCCATCAACCTGCTCAGATGCCAAGTTTTGGGTACCAACCCCTCACAATGCCTACATAAGTACACACATAACCTCTTAAGTGTTCATTGGTACTGTGAAAGCATTTGTGATTTGTTTTTTAGACCAAGTGTGTTAGCCTGACCCAAAGGGATGAACCCTGCTCAGAGAGCACTCCTGCTGGGAAGAGTGGTGGCTGCAGCAGCAGACCACACATGCATGGCTGGGGCTGAGCCCGCTGCCACTGCCAGCTCCAAGGCCCTGCTGGCCTATGCAGAAGAGGCCACGTGCTCACCACATCTAGGCTTTGTTGTTGTGACTGCGCAGATACACAGGCTCTCCCCCCACTACTGGTGACAATTACACTTGGCACAGCAGGTGGGCAGGCACAGTTTTCTTGCAGGAAAGTCGGCCTCTGCTGCTTCATGGCCTGCTTATCGATAAGCTTCACCCTCTATCATTGCTAAAGCTGCTGTCCACTTCCGAAGTAGCTGCTGGAGAAAGGTTAATGCATACACAGTGAGCTCAGTAGGATACACAGGAGCTCAAGACACACACACACGTTTGGGAGTAGTGTCCCAAATGTGTGTGTGTGTCTTGCTGTTGTACATTCAGAGTCTGGGCCAGTAATTATTGAAAGGTAATGGCACCACTAATTAATTTTGGCCTCTCCAAGGTTCACAATTTTTTTTGCCAATGTTTGCACAAGGAGGACATTGCACAAACATAATAATGTCACTCATGCTTGACACTTTCATTACCACCCTTGTATCTGAGAGCCACAATATCCTGGGGTTTACACCCAGTGTTTATAAGAAGGGTCTTAGGCACTCCTCTCTATATGTATTTCCAGGGTTCTCCAGAGAAACAGACCCAATACTATATCTCTGTATGTGGATATTTAGAAAGAGATTTATTCTGAGGACTGGCACATGTGAGCATGGAGCTGAGAAGTCCTATGACCTGCCCTCTGCAAGCTGGAGGTCCAGGGAAGCTGGGTGTAGCTCCCATCCAAACACAAAGGTCTGGGAACAAGAAGTCCAGGTCTGACGCTGAAGGGCCGAGACTCAGGGGCGGACAAGGTCAATCCTGGTCTGAGTCTGAAGTCCAAGAACAAGAAGTGCTGACATCAGAGGGCAGGGAGAGTTGAATGTCACACAATAAAGATCTTGCCCTCCCCTCACCTTTTTGGTTTTAGCCCTCAGTAGGTGAGGTAAAGCCCATCTGCACCTGATGAGGACAATCTGCTTTCCTCAGACAGACAATTCAAATGCTTATCTCTTCTGGACACATTAAAACATTAAAAATAATATTTGACCAACTATCTGGGCATCGCTTAGCCCAATTGAATTAATGCATAAAATTTACCATCAGACTTCCAATAAGGGGAGCTCTGCCTTTATTTGTTTTATATATTGGATTTCCGTAAGATTTCATTGAATGGGAGGGTCCAATAAAAACAGATTTCAAAAAATAAGGTAGGAAACAATTGGTTCTGACACAAAGTCTGATAAAAGGTGGGCCAACCCAGGCTCTACCCAGGAAATCCATCTGTGGGTTATAAAAATGGTGCCAGCAAACTCCAGTTTCCACACACAAGTCTTACATGGCTAGGAAATAGTAAGTTAATTCTATTCCCATTGCAATGGGTGGTAGCCCATGTTGGAAAGCTTAAAAACAACCCTCCCTGACTGCATTTCTCTGATAAGTATTTTTACTCTGTGCATGTGAGATTTTAATCAGTGGAAAGTCGGCAGGCAGCTGAAATTTAGAAACCAAATATGTATGTCAAGTTAGTGTTTACCAGGTAAGAGTGATTTATCTTATCATTGAAAATACAAAATCTTAATATGGTTTCCAAGATGACTGATTTAGAAAAGGCCTGAAGAAAACTAAAGAGAGAAAAAGAAGAAGAGCAAAGTGAGAACCATGTGACTGAGCTATTTCCAGAATCTAAACTCTGCTTGACAGGTAAAAATGGATTACTATAAGTATCTGTTGTGTTTGTTTGCTTTTTTTATTAATAGAGTTCCAGGGCCACCCCAACCTTGCTAAATAACTGGAATATTGGAAAAATATTTAAAGGCTGTTGGTTTTGTAGGGACATCCAATTCTTAGTATGCCCAAGAAGCACATACAGCTCATTCCTATAGGTCTGGTTCTGCCTAGGAAAATAGTCCTAGTCATCAGTTTCATTTATCAGGTCTTTCACAGTTGGGCTTCAGATCCTTTTCCCAGCCTTTTCCACCATTATTTCCACAAATAGCAATGGATTAATACCTATTCCCTAAACCCATTATGTGAGGTTGGACAGTTAAATTCTCAAACTCATCCTAGACAGAGTGCTGCACACCTTATTGCTGAATATCACTAAGGTCACCTTTGAAGTACTCTGGTTGGCCATCTGGTGACTGCAGGGACATTCAGCAATGAGGTATGTAGTGCTTTTTCTAGGATGAGTTCACAAACTTAACTGTCCAAAACCACATATGGTTTCATTTCGCCCCACCCTTCCCATATTCCATTCACTTTATTAGGAATGCCCTTTTCCCTCTTTCCTCCCTATGTAGAAAATTCCAAATCACTCTTCAAACTCCAGCACAAATACCACCTCTTCCATGAAGCCTTCAGTCATGCTCTGTCTTTCACCCCTTCTTAAAGTCCTCATCATACTGCAACTTGAGTCTCCATTTAAGTAATATTGTCTCTCCTAAACCATAATGTCCTGAGGTTAGGGGATATGTTTTATTTATTCTTATATTCCCAGTCAGTGTGTATCACAGAGATAGACACATAGTAGGTGCTTAGTAAGTATTTTTGACTTACTCTATGTTTTGATGACTTTTAAGGCCCCTGATAGCTCTGAAGTTGTATTTCCTTCCTTCCTTCCTTCCTTCCTTCCTTCCTTCCTTCCTTCCTTCCTTCCTTCCTTCCTTCCTTCCTTCCTTCTTTCCTCCCTCCCTCCCTCCCTCCCTCCCTTCCTTTCTTTCTTTCTTCCACCCCCTCTCCCTCTCTATCTCTCTCCCCTTCCTTCATTTCTTTCCTTCCTTCCTTCCTTTTCTCCCTTCCCTTCCCTTTCCTTCCCTTCTTTCTTTCTTTCAACAGTGTCTTACTTACTGAGTTGTCCTGGGTAGAGTGCCATGACATCATAGCAACCTCAAACTCCTGACATGACCCTCCTGGCTCAGGCAATCCTCCTGCCTCAGCCTCTGAGTAGCTGGGACTATAGGTACCTATCGCAACGTTTGGCTAGTTTTTCAATTTTTAGTAGAGATGGGGTTTTGCTTTTGCTCAGCCTTGTCTAGAACTCCTGAGCTCAGGTGATCCTCCTGCCTCAGTCTCCCAGAGGGCTGGGATTACAGGCTGAGCCATTGGGCCAGGCCTGAAGTTGTGTTTTCTATGACTTAGTAATGGAGGCAAACTTTTAGAGTTCTGAAAGACCATTGATATGGTCTGAATGTTTTTCTTCCAAATCTCATGTTGAAATTTGATTCCCAGTGTTGGAGGGGACTCTGGTGGGAGATGTTTGGGTCCTGGGGGCAGGTTCTGCATGAATGTCTAAGTTCCCTCCTGGCAGTAATGAAAGAGTTCTGCCTTATTAGTTCTCTGGGGAGCTGGCTGTTTAAAGGAGATTGGTACCACCCCCACCCCTCTCAGGTGCTCTTTCTCACCATGTGACACACCTGCTCCCCTTTCACCCTCTACCTCGATTAGAAGGTCCCTGAATCCCTTCCCAGAAGCAAAATCTGTATAGTCAACAGGGCTATCAGCTGAATAAACCTCTTTTCTTTATAAATCACCAAGCCTAGGGTATTCGTTTAGAGTTGTGCAAAACCGACTAATACAATCAGCACACAGCCTGTCCTAAAGGCTGTCTTCTGGGAACTAAAACCAAAACCAAAATAAGAGTATCCAGACTGGTCCCTAGTTGCTCAGAGCCTGCTCACTGGGATGTGGCATTGCTCAAGCAATTTATTAGTCTTCTTCGTTAGAATCTACATGTCCTTTGAAGTCAGAAGCCTTCAGATCTGTGTTCCGCATGAGCACAGAATGGAGAAAACAGTCTGTGATCATCGGCCACCTTTAGTTTTGGAAAGCACACAGGGGCTTACTGGGACTTAACTGATAAATCACAATATAGGGATTTCAGCTGGCACCAAATTTGCTAGTTAAAAAGGCAAGAGCATAAGTAAATACCCTTACGCTGTCATTACCGCACAATCTAACTGGTGCTTACATTCACTTTATTCTGCTTTTCTTCTTTCTTTCCTAGACCTTTCTCTTTTTGTTGCTTTTGAGTTTGGCCTTTACAACAATGTGTTTGTTCATGTATATTTTTATGAGTGGGAAAAGAATTGTTGGTTTTGCCAAGAACTCTTCTTAGGGTAATTAGAGGTGCTAATGTAATGGGAAGGAGTAGATAATTTAAATTTACTACCCAGGGTGTTAGAGTCTAGAAAATCATGTAGGAATCCAGAATGCCAAGCTTTCATTCTTGTAAGATTTTTTTCAAGAAAGAAAAATTAGACAATGCAGGTTCAGCAGGCTCTAATCCCCTCAATAGCCTAGTTGATTATACCAGGTCAATCATACAGGTCTGGTGGCTGCAACAGAGACCCTAAACCACAGTTGCACACAGGAGCCGGAAGGTTCTCTCTGCCTGGTGTCCAGGCGCACACCACGTGGGGCTGGATGGGTGCCTTTGCACTCGAGGCCCAGGCTCCTTCAGTTTTGCTGCTCTGCCTTTCCCAGGTGTCCCTCTTCCGCACCTGCAATCTGAGTCACAGTCACGTCTGCATTCCGGCCAGTGGAGGCTGAGAAGGGCAGTTGAGGTACCCGTGGTTTCTGCTTTCAGCAAAGCCTGGCTATTGCACGAATCAGTCCTGATCATTGGGGTTGCCTAGAGCTCAGCGATGTGCTAGTTAAAACTTGGGGTGTTATTACTTCTGGGAAGAGAATGTGGGCCTCAGGGGACAATTGCCAGTTTCTGTCTTGTCTGTTTCGCAAAAAATCTCTTTTTTTTGTTGAGGGGAAGCTCATGTGTTGGCATCTACAGAAGTATGGTCTGTTGGCTCCTCTGTTGTTGCCTTGATGGATTTTCATGAGTCTCTTAATGGGATCACTAGAATATTTAACTTCAAGAGTCTAACATCCCACTAGGGGGTTATGCCCAAACACAAGAGATACAAAATATGTAAGAGGCATTGCCATCACATTTAGAATTTCACTTTGAAAGCAGGGTGGGGAAATTTTCCTCTCATAGCACTCAGGGTCCCTAGAAGAACATTCACCAATCACGGACCACTGTGTTGTTTTATTTATTTATTTATTTTTATTGTTGGGGATTCATTGAGGGTACAAGAAACCAGGTTACACTGATTGCATTTGTTAGGTAAAGTCCCTCTTAGAATTGTGTCTCACCCCTAAATGGTGTGTCATACACCGAGATCCCCACCCCCTCCCTCCTCTCTCTCTGTTCTCCCCTTCCCCCACCCCACCCCCACTGTGTACTAGGTCATTAATTGTCCTTATATCAAAATTGAGGACATAGGATTCATGCTTCTCCATTAAGACAGAGCTGCAGGTCCTGTGGAAGGCTCACCGTCAGCTCCTCTCCTACGTTGGCCTCACACTGTAACGTTGCCTTCCCCTTTTGGAAGTTATTTCCTATCATTTCAGGTTTACCATACTCCTCCCCTCACCACCATTCTCCCCAGCTGTAGGCTCGGGCTTTCTTTACCTCTTTCCTGGGAAAAGCTGTACATTACAGTACACAACAGAGTCCAGGCTCACTCCACTCTGCTTGCCTGTAACCCCTGCCTGGCCCACAGATGCACCTGTAATCTCCACCACTGCAGCGGCTCCTTTGGCCTCACCACTCCTGCTCGGAAAAGAGTAACACAGAAGCAACCATTAACCCCCCAGGGGGACTGGAGTCACACTTCCTGGAGAAGCAAGGGGGAGAGCAGAGAGCCAGTGGATGGCCCCAGTCCTTGCTTCTTCCCCACCATGCTCTGTTTTTCAATATGGGCAATTGTCATTTTCCAAAACAAATGCTGTGCAAATAGGGCTTCAAGCCCCAGCCCACTTCCTGAACGGAAGCCTGTCCTGTGTGGGAACTCAGGAGCTGGCACTGCTCAGAGGAACCCCCTGGGAAGAGGGGGCCTGAGGCAGGAGAGTCAGCAGAGGGCCAGGGCACGGAGGCAAATTTCCCTCCCTGCACAATTTGCCCACCTAGGGCCCTGGGCGCATATGAACCGGGAAGAAAAGACTATGGTGCTTTTGTGGTTTACACATTTTTTTCCAATGGCAAAAGGGTAATGTCTCCAGGTGTTAGTAATAATATCTACTGTATACTGAGGGCTGAGTACACACCAGACGCCGAGTTTCTATGTACATGTCCCATAAGTCCACACAGCAATTCTCTGAGGAGGATGTTCTTAACTGTTTCACAGATGGGGAAGCTGAGGTCCTTAAGGCGAAGTGATACTTCCAAGGTCAAAAATCTACTGAGTAATAGCGGGAGCTCAAAGTCCTGTCTGGCTGACTGTGTGCTTAGCAGGGGGCCTGAAACTCAATGTGATGAGTGTTCTGCACATCCCCTGGAGTCACAGACCCCTCCCCGGGTGTTCCGCAATGGGACAGTCCTGTCACCCAGCCCCCACCATCCCCGCAAAATTGGAGAACACCTAGCTCTGCTCCAAGAGGACCCACACTCTGTAGAAATATCCCTACACACACACACACACACCACACACGGGGTCCATGTGAAGAAAACGCGTGAGGTGGGGAGGATGCCACACTTAGACCCTTCTTGGCCTGTTTGAGGTCTGCCCCGAGAGGGTGCAGATGAGAAGCAGACCAGGACTCGAGGGGGTGGGCCATGTCCCTGTGGACCAAGCACAGCCGTTTCTTTGGAAAGTCCTGCTGCCTCTGACCTGGGAATACAAAACAGACCAGGGGGCAAAGAGCACCTGGTGCCAGCAGCTGTCTTCCTAGAAAAAAGAGAAAGAGAGCACTTCTTGCCGGGTTTGACTAGCCCACCCAGGCTGACCAGCACATCTCTCATCACTACCCCTGCCGTTTATCTCTGTAATAATTTATTTACTTCAGAAACACTTTGTAGCTTTCTCAACTGTTGTGGTGATTTCCCCCCAGAATACGGGTCATACCCGAGAAGGGGCTGGCATGGGAGGTGTGGTCAGGGATGAGGTGGGCATGGCAGTGAGGCCCCAGCTTGGTCACCCAGAGAAGTCCGCACTACCAGGCCGTGGAGCAAGGTCAGCTCATGGCTCTGAGCATGGGCTCAGAACTGGTGATCTCACGTGATTCTGCAGATGTGGACTTCTGGATCCACAGTGTGGAAGAACTTCTGTGCCTTACTGTGTGAAGGGTAATAGAATAACAGAAGTGTACAGCTTTTAGAGAAATTAATCCTGATCTTTAAAAGGGAGGCTAGGTGTAAGAGTGTCCTCTGGGGGATGAGTCCCTAAGTGAAAAAACCTAAGCCTTTTCAGGGACCTTGATGCGGGAGGGAAATGGTGACCTGGCTTCATTAATGTCTCCAAAGCAGGTGGGCATAGGCAGGGATGAGGTGGGGCACAAGTCATTAGCTCTTATGACTTTTTACTCTTCCTAGCCAGAGATTAATGGGAGAAGGTGACCTTTTTTTTATTAAATCATAGCAGTATACATTAATGTGATCATGGGGCACCATACACTAGCTTCACAGGCCGTGTGACATATTTTCATCACAATGGTTAACATAGCCTTCCTGGCATTTTCTTAGTTACTGTGCTAAGACATTTACATTCCATATTCATCAAGTTTCATATATACCCTTGTAAGATGCACTGCAGGTGTAATCCCACCAATCCCCCTCTCTCTACCCACCTCCCCCCTTCCTCCCCTCCCTTTACTCTTTCCCCCTATTCTTAGGTTGTAACTGGGTTATAGCTTTCATATGAAAGCCAAAAATTAGTTTCATAGTAGGACTGAGTACATTGGGTACTTTTTCATCCATTCTTGAGATACTTTACTAAGAAGAATATGTTCTAGCTCCATCCATGTAAACATGAAAGAGGTAAAGTCCCCATCTTTCTTTAAGGCTGCATAATATTCCATGGTGTACATATACCACAATTTATTAATCCATTCGTGGATCAATGGGCACTTGGGCTTTTTCCATGACTTAGCAAATGTGAATAGGGCTGCAATAAACATTCTGGTACAAATATCTTTGTTATGATATGATTTTTGGTCTTCTGGGTAGATGCCCAGTAGAGGAATTACAGGATTGAATGGCAGGTCTATTTTTAGATCTCTAAGTGTTCTCCATATATCTTTCCAAAAGGAATGTATTAATTTGCATTCCCACCAGCAGTGCAAGAGTGTTCCCTTTTCTCCACATCCTCGCCAACATCTCTGGTCTTGGGATTTTGTGATATAGGCTAG
>CAUYPK010114168.1:0-15062 GCA_963574355.1 Loris lydekkerianus | reverse complement strand
CTGGGATGAAACCTACTTGATCATGAAGAATGACTTTTTTGATGATAAGCTGTAACCTATTGGCTAGGATTTTTTTGAGAATTTTGCATCTATATTCATGAGTGAGATTGGTCTGAAATTCTCCTTTTTGGTTGGGTCTTTTCCTGGTTTTGGTATCAAGGTAATGTTTGCTTCATAGAATGTGTTGGGGAAGATTCCTTCTCCCTGAATTTTTTGGAATAATTTCTGCAATGCAGGAATAAGCTCTTCCTTGAGAATTAGAATGTTCTTAATACAAAGAAATGAGAAATACCTAAGGTAATGTATACCCTACCTACGCTGATTTGACTAATTCACATTGTATGTACGTATCAAAACATCATATGCATTCTATAAATCTATACTACAATTATGTATCCATAATCATTAAAAATAAAAGGTTTTAAAGATAAAAGAGGGGTTAACAATAAGGATTTATTTTTAATGAAGAAAATTCAGTTAATTCTTTTAATCTCAGCATAGCTTTGTTTGAAATTAACATAGCTATGTATTTTATTAAGGATTGTTCAGCACATGTGGAATCCAAGAAGTGGCTGCTGGCCCTAATCAAGTGGATTAGGGTAGAAAACAGCTTCTCCCACACAGAGTATTTTAGACCCATAAAAGTTGAATCTATATCAATTTATAATTGTTTATAAATTGGCAATTTGTAATTGGTTAAGGTGGCCATTTCTTTTGGCAAGTATTCAACTTGCCCAAACATTGGGATTAGTTGTAGACACATCTATCATGTCAAAAAATGGCCACTAGAAAAAAAAGAGAAAAGCTATTTGTGTTGGATAAGTGGAGTGTCGATCTAGATTTGGGAGGAACTTCCTAAAGAGGCCTGTACAAGTTGGAGGACAAAATCCAATCCCAGTACATTGTTGGTGACAAGTTATGTTGATAGCATGTACCCTTGACAGGATACGGTGATGAGAATGGCACCTTACCTCTGTTGTTTTCCTAGTCTAATTGTGAAAAGACAGGAGATGTACCTGTATTGAAGGACATTATAAAAATACCCAACCGGAATTCCTCTAAAATATTAAAGTCATCCAGAGAAAGAGAAAGTCCAGGAAAATCTAAAGGGACAGAATGACTAACTGTAATGTGATACTTCTGGATGGGGTTGTAGAACAGAAAAAGGACACTGGAGAAAAGCTAAGAAAATTTGAAGAAAACACAGATTTTAGTTAATAATACTATACATATCAACACTAGCTCATTAGTTATGATGAATGCACCACACTAATGTAAGATGTTAACAATAGGGGAACCTGGGAGAAAGATGTAAGGGAATTCTCTGTACTGCTCCATATCTTTGCAACATTACACTAAATCTCAAAATATTACAAAATAAAATTTGTATTAAAGAAAATCAATTGGAGGAGCCTCATAAGGGATACATTAGCATTCTTCCACAAATTGAAGAGTAGTATTATGTTACTATAGCTAGAATCTTTGAGAAGCATTAAAAAAAACCCCAAAAAACCAAAAAAAAACCCAAAAAAACCCAGGAGGGTACACATGATTTGGAGGCTAGACAAATAAAGTAATTATCCACATTTTGATATAACT
Source organism: Loris lydekkerianus (assembly GCA_963574355.1). Classification (NCBI taxonomy): domain Eukaryota; kingdom Metazoa; phylum Chordata; class Mammalia; order Primates; family Lorisidae; genus Loris; species Loris lydekkerianus. The sequence continues at coordinate 13,463 of CAUYPK010114168.1, read as the reverse complement.
AGGTAGACATTTCACGTATGTTTCAAAGGCTACGATTATGGACTGGCATTATTATTATTTTTTTATTTCAGATTGATGAAAGTACAAATGTTTAGGTTACATTGTTTTCATTTCTGAGATAAAGTTTAAGTTATAGTTGAGCCCTTCACCCAGGGGACATGCTGAACACCCTCACATTGTGCACAGTAGGTGAGATCCCAGCAATCACCCTCTAATCCCACCTCCTCCCTAGATTATACTTATGTTTTTTTTTTATGTGGGCATTTAGTTGCTTATATATTGGTTTCCTATTAGCATTGAGTACATTGGATACTTTTTCCTCCATGATTGTGATACTTTACTGTAAAGAAGAATGTGCTTCAGCTCCACCCAGGTAAATACAAAAATATAAAGTTTCCATCTTTTTTATGGTTCAATAGTAGTACTCCATAGTATACATATACCACAGTTTGCTAATCCATTCATTGGTTGATGGGCACTTGGGTTGATTCCACGCCTTGACATTTGTGAAATGAGCTGCAATAAACATTCTAGTGAAAATGTCCTTGGAGTAAAGTGATTTTCTTCTTTGGGGTAGATACCTAGTAATGGGATTGCAGCTCAAATGCAAGGTCAATTTTTAGTTCTTTAAGAATTCTTCATAGTTCATTCCACAGAGGCTGTATTAGTTTGCAATCCCACCAGCAGTGCAAAAGTGTTCTCTTCTCCCCACACCCACGCCAACATCTGCAGATTTGGAATTTTGTGATGTGGGCTAATCTCATGGGAGTTAGGTGATATCTCATGGTGGTTTTGATTTGCATTTGTCTGATGATAAGGGATGGTGAGCATTTTTTCACGTGTTTGTTGGCCATTCATCTGTCATTTTCAAAGAACTTTCTGTTCAGGTCTCTTGCCCCCTTATAAATGGGGTTGTTTGCTCTTTTCTTGTTGATTAATTTGAGTCCTTTGAAGAATCCAGTTATCAGTCCTTTGTCAGATTTGTAGCGTGCAAATATCTTCTCCCATTCTGAAGCTGTCTGTCTGCTTTAGTCGTAGTACCCTTTGCTGTGCAGAAGCTTTTTAGATCGATCATGTCCAATTTAGTTATTTTTAGTATTGCTATAATTGCTGAGGGGGGTCTTCTTCATAAAATCTTTTCCCAGGCCAATTTTGTCAAGAGTTTTCCTGACACTTTCTTCTAAAATGTTTATTGTGTCATATCTTAAATGTTAATCTTTTATCCAATGAGAGTTAGTTTTTGTCACTGGTGAGAGGTACAGATCCAATTTCAGTCTTCTACATGTGACAGATCCGATTTCAGTCTTCTGCATGTGGCTAACCAGTTCTCCCAGCACCATTGATTAAATAGGGATTCTTTTCCCCAGTGTAGGCTTTAGTTTTGTTTCTCAAAGATCAGGTGGCAATATGTGGCTGGGTTCATCTCTGGGTTCTCTACTCTGTTCCATAGATCTGGTCTCTATTCTTGGGGGCTGGCATTATTTTAAACCTTTATCAATGACCTATGTGATTGCCCAGCAGAACTTTCTGTGATGATAGACACATTCAGTACCTGCAATGCCACCGAGCATTTGAGATGTGGGGAGTATGACAGAGGAAGGAAATTCTTAATTTTAATTAATTGAAATTTAAATAGCCACACAAAGCTAATGGCAACTGTAAATGACATTACATTATCTAGAACATAATACATAGCATGATAACAAGACAGATGGAGTTTTTAACTTAAAAAATACTTATAGAACTAAAATAGAGAGTAACAAATTAGTGAAATGTTTTACTGCAACTAAGATGAAATTCAACGTGCCATAATCCTATATATTTAAAGCAAAGAACTTCTGTTTATGCACAAGAAAATGATCAGAAATGATCAAGGGTCAACATTAGCATTAACGTGCTTCTATGAAAATAAAATATGACCACTCTACTGGAATGGTTTTGTATAAATATGGCTTGTAAGGTCTAGCTAGTGGCTCTAATCAATGTAGTAGAAAAAAATTAAACTGGGAATTTGAAGATCTGCTCTATCCCAGTTTGGCCCAGACATGAAGTATAATCACTCTGAGGCCTTAATTTCCTCATGTGTAAAATAACTTGAGTTAGATCAGATGATTTCCAAGATCTCTAGCAATAATAGGAAAAAAAGTATATAAATAATTGTATAACTAATGCTGCAATTCCAAAATCAATTCCAGGAAGCAAAATTATGAGATTTAGCTGCATAAGAGATTAGAGGAGTGTATAATTTTGTGGTTGCTCAGACTGTAAACGACTAGGGTATAATTCCCATTTTTCATTATTCACATATTTGGGCTAAGCAGGAACTTCAGCAATGGGAACTGAGTGAGCTGAGGGTTGATTCACCCTGTGTCAGAATGGGAACTACGTGACCTGCGGGTGGATATGCCCAGTGTCAAAAACACCTCCTCCAAGGCCCACATTCACAAAAGCCAAGGGCCAAATCCTCACGTAAGACAGTACACTCGGGCCTGATCTGGCCTCCTAATCCTAGTAGATTCAGGTGCCCTTGACTCAGAGACTGGGATTTTTAGGGACAAAAAAATTTAAAATCCAGAAATGGAAAGGTATAGGTCTAGGAAAATGTTTTCAGATACATTAAAGTATTTTATGGAGAAAACAGTAACCATTTAATTTCTGAAGAGAGCACAAAAGAAGAAAGAGGTTTAGACTGATGCATGGGGGCTTTAATAGAAAAAAAAAAGATGGCTTCCTGGATGGGAGTAAGGAGCCGAATATATAATCAAGGGAGTTGCAGAATCTCTAATCCTAGAGGTTTTTCCAGAATCCAAGAAAGAGAGAAGTGCCTCCCTAAGGAAGCAAAGCAGATAAAATAAGCCCTTCAACTTCCTTCCTGTTCTATGTAGTCTTATTTTTAAAAACAATCCTTCCTTAAAACAAAAGGGTGAGATAAAAAAGAAAGTCATCCATGTTAAAGGTAGAATATAATTTAACAAGTTTTAGGTAGGTCATATTTTGTTCGGAGAGTTTTCTTGAGCATAAAAATTTCAGAGTCTTTATAAATAAAGATTCTTACAAACAGGAGGTATTACAAAAAGCAGGTGTTTCGTACCTTTGCTGCCAGGTTGAAATGGGGGTCAATGGGGAATATATGTATAGACTTGGGTTCTGAATGCCCAGTGCTAAGTACGAGCCTGCTCAGCTTCCTTGCACTGAGAGCATGTCTGTTACAGCAGGTCCTTAAGTCCTGACCTCTTCTAGAGGCAGGAGTGGGAGAATGAGACTGGGGTAGAGAGGGGGGAAGACAGAGGAAGCAGGTGCATAAACACATCTGTGACCTAGAATAACTCGTGAACCTCTGGATCTAGCCACTCCTGAAGCCCTTTGGCTTATCAGTTTTAGGAGTCAATGTATTCTTTTTCCTTTAAAAGTCTGTGACTTTCAACTAAAAGAATCTTGAGTAGAACAGGTGGAAGGAAGGTTGAGGGAGAGAATATCAGAAGAGATGGAACAGGAGCCACAGACTGTGGTAGGACAAAAGTAAGAGTAGTACCTATGGTGTAGTGGGAGCTAGAAGAGCTGAGTAGCCCATTTTATGTGTAAGGAGCTAAAGTAACAATTAGGCAAATACTAAAAGAGATGGGAAAATTTCCTTTGAAAAAATTATCAATTCTAATCTCCTGGACAATGTCTGGCCAACTATGCTCTGCCAGTAAAATGCAATACTTTCCTCAGGATAACACAAAATGTTTCAGGTGGTTGAGAAGCCTGCTCTACTATCTAAAGAGATATTTTACTATGAAAACGATTTTCTGCAAACCTCTGCCACTCCATGACATTAATAGGTTCTTAAGTTTAATACAACATAACATTTACCATACCAAACAGTTAATAGGATGTAGAACAAGAAATCAACCTAAAATCCTCTTATCTTAATTTCTTCCCATCCCACAAAGCATTTTCTTTATGCTATCCAATCTCTATAGACTTGAAAACACTTTTGTTGCGGTAATCATTTGGTTCACTTTTCAGAGGATAGTTTTTGGCCAAGGCTGGGCTTGAATCCACCACCTCCGGCATGTGGGGCCGGCACCCTACTCCTTTGAGCCACAGGTGCCGCCTACTTTCAGAAGATAATAAAGATCTGTCCCTTATTCCCTTTCTAGAGTCACAATGACATGGAGCAATCAAAGTAACCCATTATCAGAGAATCCCCTACTTTGTTCAAATTATAAACAGCCACGGGCATCTCTCCTGGGAACTCAAAGAGCCAGAAAGAGTAGGTGAGCGGGGCCTGTTGTTAGCAGCATAAAACAGTTTGCTTGACGCTTTGTTTTAGCAAAGACACCGTAAGTAGTGATTACACTTCACCTGGGTTTTGCACTGATTGTCAAAATGCTGACAGTCACTTAAATTACTCACTGGGTGGAATAATCACCCTGAAAGGAACTGAGAGGGTACAACTTATGTTATAAAATGGAACTGAGCACATGAGACAAAGTATTAATGGGTGTGGTAGAAGAGATCTTTGTCAGAATGAGAGAGATGATTAAAGACATAAATTAGGCATCAACTATACTGGGTAGTGACACGAACACAACAGCTAAATTGGGCAATTACGAAGTTAAGCATAACATGGAGTGCATCTTTCTCCTTTTGAAAATAGGTGAGCCTGTGTGCCCTGCTCAGCAGCTTGCTACAAGGGTCATGTACTATATTGTGCAGCCCTTTTAGAATGGACAGAATAGAAATCCGGATTTTGTGTCATTAGGAGTAAGACACTGCATTCAAAAACACTTCATATTAGACACTAGGGGCCACCAAACAAGAGGGCCCCTTCTAAACATCACTAATGCATTTGTAAAAGTCAGAGGAAGACCAGGAAAAGAGGGCTCTGGTCCCTTTTCAGAGCTGTTCATTTTGCAATTAGCAAAGAGAAAATTAGCTCTTTCTGACTTTTTTTGGGGGGGAGGTGGAGGAGGCAGCGGAATGGGTCTGGGAGATAAAATGGATAAATTAAACTACTGCTTGTAATAGAATTGCCTTGATTTTATGGGATTAGAAACATGAAGGGGTCTTTTAAGGATACCTACTTACTCAGAATCTGCTCGAATGCAGTACTGTGCCCAAACTATCCTTAATTGGTGGATACATTTTCTATTCTTATAGATTTCTGAAAATAAACATGTATAATTTCATCATCAGATAAAAATATTTTAAATAAAAGGTATAAAAATAAAGGTGTAAATAAATAGGAACATATTAAAAAGATTCCTAAAGTGGATTATCTGATCTCCCTCTGAAGCCCACTCCTCTGGTTTTTACTCCCCATTGGTCCTAGGGAAAGCAACACAGTCATTGTGAGACCACATGTGTCTGAGCACAGTGAGCATCCAAGGAAACACTTAAACTCTTGCTCTGGGGCCTGTTTTCAGGGAATAATTTACTCCTGTGAATCCATCCACACCTTTTCCTTCTTCAGGCTGGAAATATGGTTAGTCAAGTAATAATACATTTCCAAGTAACAGTGATAATAAATAACACACTCTGAAGTCCACAGTCCAAATGATGTGCTTTCTTTCTCATAATTGTCTAACAGTTAACCCTAATAGGAAATTCAGAACTGACACGGCTTCTTTATCTTTGGCTTTTTCTTTGTTTCCATCCCTCCATCCATACATCTAAATCTCTCTTTTCCTTTATTCTTTCTTCACATCATTTCTTCTTTGCCTCTATTTTAATTGCTACACATACTCCTAAAATCATGCTTTAGGGAGTTATTTTATAGTTATTAAAATTTATGTGCCCAAAGTTTTCAAACTATTTTTCTCTGAGTCGTTACCCTCGATAGAAAGGTTTTCCTTTCTTATTTTATATTCTGTTCCTTAATTTCCTTGCCATCTGTAACTGTTATCTCTCAGCCATCTCTTCTCCAGAATAATTGCTGTCCTCGTTGTCTGTATTTTCTAGCACCTTAATCACTTCTGTGACTCTAATACAAAGATTAGCTTTATATCAAGTTACAATGAGAACATAAGCTATGCTGAGCCCTGAGCTCTGGGACAGTTTCTGCTTAACAAAAGGTATTCCTCTCTGTTGTGGATACACAGAGGTTCAATCTGACATGGTTTTATGTTTCTAAGGTTAAATACCAAGCGTATTAACATGGGCCTTTCTTGGCTTCCCACACCCCACACAGGGAAACAGATTAGTTCCTTTCCCAGAATTACAAAGAAGGAGAGCACAACACAAACAGAATCCTAATGTGGATCTCCTGAGAGTTTGGGACATGCACCCACAGGGTGACAGGTATACCCACTCACGATTCAGATGAAATCACTCAATTGTCCCCACAATGGCTGCCCTTACTCACTCTGAGATGCAGAAAGATTGGAGAAAGCGGACTTGGTTCGAGCTGCCAACCATTCCAGGCTTTCATGCATGTTGGCCAAAGCTTTGAGGTCACTGATGTCGCAGAGTATGTCTTGTGGAGGGATTAACTTATCACCCAGGTTCCCAATAAGAACTTCAGACTCCTTGCCAAAGGCGGCCCTGGAAAACAAATCATAAACACATTCCACATACAGCTTGGGAAATGCAGGACTGGGTAACACTTAGCACCAGGACCGATTTCATCCCTACTTTAGAGCAGGTTCTTTTTCCTAGGTTTAATTTGGTGAGAAAACTACCATATGCCTGCATGACTTATTCTGGTAGGAGAAAAAAAAATTCTTAGAAGAAGGAATAAGTTGTATCTTCAACCAGAACCAGCATGAGCCTGAGGGTAACAGTGACAGTCCCTGGGGACAGCCTTCATGCTGCGCTCTTGTTGGCTTTTTCTCTTGCCTTTTCTCATGCTATGGAAGTTCATGATCAGTTTAGTGTGTTAAACATGTGAATGGTTTGAAGTTTATTGTAATACAAATAAAGTAAGGTTAATGTAGCAGCTGGAAAACACACTATTTTAAAATGTTCAAAAGCAAAGAGGAGTTAGCCCCTTTAACGAAACAGGCTACGGCTGAGATGGTCAGCAGAGGCCTGGTTAGTCTTTCATTCATTTCCTTGTTTAGAGCAAGTGGTCTATAAGCATCAAGACACTCAGCATTCAGAAACAGAAATCAATAACAATCAATGCTGGGATCCTTTTACTGACTGGAAAAATATAATCGTGTGGGTTCCATACAGAGCTCAAAAGGTTTTTTTTTTTTTTTTTTTCTTCTTTGAGGTTGAAAAATCAAATTCCCTGGGGTTGCAAAAGAAGGAGCTGGATGGAACCCTGAGACAACAGGGCACAGCTACTGCAGAGATGGAGAAATGGAGGCTCAGAACATTAACTGTTCTGCCTATATGACGCGTCATTGGCAAGGTGGGAAGCAGGCTGCCTTATTTCCACAGCTCTCTTTCTTTTAAAAAGAAAAATAAAGAGAGCCAAAATGAGAAAAGATGACTGAGAATGTTAGGGAAAAACATCATGTATTTCCAGGAAAGTTACACATAGGTGGGTAAGCAAAGCTAATGATAGAAGAGGTTGGAACAGGCACTTGGAGAGTTTTCTTTAAGCCCTGAGGCTTTTAAAACTCAAAACACCTTAAGTGAGAAACACCAAGGGCTTTATTTAAGTAGAATAAGCCATATGAAGTCTCAAGCATGCAGAAATTAATAAGAGTTGACACATCAGAAATATGCTTAGTTGACACAGAGACATTTAGTGTCCAACATAACAGATGCTCCATGTTGAAAGAAATGATTGTTGTAATTAAATCCTTATTGAAAATGTTTATGCTACTAAGAAATGACTCATGATTAGCCTTCTTATATCAACAGAAGGTTAATTCTTTGAAGGAAAAGCCAAAATCGATTGACTGGTTTGGGTAGGTTGTGGCTACAGAGCCTTGGACTAGCATGTGGAACTTGGGTATGCATACCAGTCTCGGGTCTTATTAAAAGTCTTAGAAGTGATGGGGTCCAAAAATTCTGCATTTGTAACTAGTTTCCAGGTAGTGCCCAGGATGGGCAGCAAGCATTGGAGCACAGGCTTCGAAGTCAGATAGACCTGTGTTTGAATCCTGAATTGCCAACTAACTTGTGGTGTGATGCTGCTGAACTTCCCTAAACACCGCATACACTACCTAGGGGGAACAGTACGGACCTTACATAAAGTAATGTAAGGTGTAGAGGGTGTAGAACAGATGATTTAAAAAACTTTTTAATGGGAAAATTTCAACAATTGAAAAGGAGAGGGTGGAGTCTAACAGACCTCCATGTATCCCTCTCCCAGCTACAACTATTAGCAACTCATAGGCAGTCTTATTATTTCATCCATCTGTATCAACCCCCTCCCACCTTATTTGAAGCACATCATTCAGGTGATGCTTTTAATTGCATGACAGTGTGTGAAACTTGGTAAAAGCTAATACGCTGGGGTTATTATTCTGAAACAACCAGTTTACTTAGCATGAACACAGGGCATGTGATGATGAATAAATTTAAATACATTAGAATGAGCAGGAGGAAATAAATTAGGTCTCAAGGGCTAGTTTTACAAATGGAACTTGGTAACACCAAAGCGCAAGCCACTGTCTCACACGGTCCAGACTTTTATCAGAATCTTCAAGAGCTAAGCTATTATAACAAATCACTGGTTGCCTACCTAATATCCACTATCCCGTGGTTTCTTGGTACAAAGACCCTGATATTTGGGGGGGTCAGCAATGTGCCCAACTTAAAATGAAGCAAAACAAAACCCCCCCGCTAAATTTCCCCGCCCCTCCTGTGTATGTGGTGGTCAGTGAAATGTACACTGAAATCTGTAGATGGGCTTCAAGAAACCTCTGGCAAGCAAGCTCAGTTGGCAGGGCCCTCTTTTGCCCTGCCTGTTTGGAATGAGCCGTGACAACTGAGGCTGTAGTAGCGCTTCTCAAACATCTAGTGGCCTTGAGCATGGAAGCCCGAGCTTAGAATAATGGAGTCCAGAGACACGGGGGCTCTGGGGCACTGACATCTTCACGGAGCTGCGATGCGGTCCCGGACAGTATGCTTCTAGGCCTCATGTCATAGCAGAGATACTAAAACCCTATTTGGATAAGCCACTGCTATTTCAAGTTGCTGTTACTAACTGCTAAATGCAATCTCTAACTGACACAATTATCTAATTAGCATATGTGACGTCATCCTCAGAAAACTTTCTCTGAATTTAGACATCCCTGAAAATCTGTTCCTGGGAAAAGCAAAACAAGGTCTCCTCCATGGTTTGAGCTGAGAAGACATTTATAATATTTTCCCCTGGCTGTCTTTCAGGTAGGTTGTAAATATTCAGTTTTCTTAATCTGCCCTTATGTATCAACTCTTCCAAGCCCTTAGTCATCTTTGATAGATACAACATGAAAAATGCCTCTAAGCTGGGTCGTTAAGAAGCAACAAGGGAGGCAAACAGCTTTGAAAATCAGGCTTGGAGGCATTTTTATGCATCTGGGTTTAACCCTGGGTGGAATGTGACAACCCAGACAAATGTATTTACGGGGATGTCGGATCTGCCTGAGTGGGGATGCTGGGCCCTGGGCAGGACTGCACTGCACTTCCAGGCCCAGACGCCTACCCTGTTTCCCTTTGCTGAATCTCCTCAGACTAAACTGAGAGATACAAACTGCCCCATGTTGAACCCAGAGCAGACATCTCATTTGACAGGAATCCATAATCACCCCCTCACAACCTGAAAAGAGCCTAAAGAAACCATGATGTGCAGAATGCGAGACTGACAGCTATCACCATGTCCCATCGAAAAATCATTCCTGCCAGGATTTGCGTGTGTCAAAGAGCTTGGTGGAAGGTTTTTATGTCTGAGGATAATCTTAAAAGGATGCCGTTAGCTGCTTGACTGCAATTTTCTTTCTAAAGCCTCTGATTTATTAAATTGTAATATATCCAGCATAGAAAACTATGAAATTATTAGAAATTATGTAGCATAGAAAAATGTTTACTATAGCTTATTTTTAGTCACGATATATAGTTGATTAAATCACAACACTAGAATATATGTACCAAATGACATTAATGAAAAATAATCAAATAGATGAAATGAACAACGATTGGATATCTGTATACCAATATGTTAATTGAATTGTGACCGGATCATGCTTTGTGCTTTTCTGGACTTCCCACATTTTCTCCAAAAAACATGGCTCCTTTTTTAATTTGATAATTACAAAAAGGAGAAAACTGGAGGAAATGGGCATTGCAGTTACTTGCACCCCAGGGGGAGGCAGTGAGCGGCTGGCCTGAAGGCTGGTGTGGACTTGTGGCTCCAGCTTGCTGACGCAGGCACTGTCCCCTGCAGAGTGTGTCACTGCAGGAATGCCTACTCCCTGGCATTCGGACCAGTATTATTTCCTCGTTCTAGATCTGAATGTCACACACTCTTCATCTGTTTATTATGAAAACACATTGTGGCTACAGAGGCAATAAGGAGCACGGGATCGATCATGGGAAAGACATCACCCATTTCTGAGTGGAATGGGCAGCAGAATAATCACTGTCATCAGAAGAGGAAGTAACAGAAACTCAGCTAACGTAACAGCTGCTCAGTAATTGCCCAAAGATTATCTGACATGGCCAGGAACAGAAATCAGAACCCTGGAATGTGTATGTTTGGGGTATTGAACCTCATTATGAGGAGCCGCCTTCTTAAACAGTTGGCCAACGTGCTCACACAGAAGCCGACAAACTGAAGACTTCATCTTAATTTTTGCCATGCTGTTATTTATAATCTGTAATGAGGTTGATCAGATAAGAATTCATTTAAAAGAATCTTGCCATGGGTGTTAAAACAGATTAACTTAATTTTACCACACAATTATACTCCTTAAAGAGTATATTCTGACAAGAACTCTTCTAACAAAATTTGGCTGAAGATGCCCCAAATTGTCTCCATTTAGTATTTAAGGAATTCTGTTATCCATGGAAAGAAAGGCAGAAAAATTATGCATTTTCAGCAGACTGAAAGCACTTATGGAAGAAACATCATAAACGCTTTCAAAGTGATGGATTCGCAGAGCTGTGTTTTGCTGTATGATCACATGACATACATACTCAGGCCCATTTTTTCTCTCCCTGTCCCATTCTCCAAATCTTCCACCTTTGTGGAGCCTAGCTCTGAGATATTTGCCCCAAGAGCCTAGGAAATGTTGCCTGCAGGTCTACGACAAAGATCAGAGTAGGGGAAAGGCCAGCACTGGCTCAGATGGCCAAGGTGACTGACCCAGACTTGGGCAGTGTCGTATCCACATGGTAACTGGCACTCTGGGTTTGAAATCATCTTGTCTGAAATATTTCTGCCAGCACCACTGTCAGCAGTGACAGTGACTCAAGGTCTTATTCACAATCACAGTATTTCACTCAACTATGTTCCTGACCAAGACGCTTACTTTACAGCAAAATTAGTGAGGCAGGACCCACAGGCCTGGAATTCCCCCCTCTTGCTGTGCACCCAATTATTCAGAAGGAGCTGGCCTGACAAGATGGCCTAAGCAGTATTTAGCTATGGCATCATTTGGGAGATGATACTTACCAAGCTGGGTTCAGGAATGCTCTGACCCATAGACCTATATATAGTGGTCTCCCAGCCCTATTTTCCTCCCAGTAATAAGCACATATATGTGAGTCTGGGAGCTAAAGATTAAAAGTAGAAATGTCCCCTCCTCTTATTATTGAAACTACTCATGGAGGTTTTGCTCCTGGCCCTGAAACATTGGGCTAAGGCAATCCAGAATACTTTTCCTAGAGGAAACGGCAGTGACTGCATTAAATGAAAGCAGAGGTTGTCATCAGACTGTGTGGGGGGTTCTCACACCACTGAAACAATAGGTGGAGAAAGGGGTTACTTCGATGCCTGAGGAGTGATCTGATTTGCAAAGGAGAAAGTAGGCTGCTTCTATGCAAGAAGGATAGGCAGGTCCATGTTGAGTTCTCTGGGATCCCTCTTAGTATTCCCACATCCTCAGCAGTGTAAGGAAGACAGGACCACAGAGAATGAGCTCTGTAAGGAACCAAGGGTGGGTCAGACACAAAGAGCTGGCATGCTGGAGGAGGGCACGGGATAGGTGGTGGGCCACAGCAGTGATAAATGCCACCTGCTGCCCCGTGATCAGTTACAGAAAGGAGGTCTGAGGCAGCCTCGCATCTAATGCATATCTTAATCCATGGCTTCTTTTTGTTCCCCACTTCCCCTACTATTTTTATATTGTGATAAAATATACATGACAAAATTTACCACATCAACCATTTTTAAATTTACAATTTAGTGGAATTGAGTGCATTCGCAATGTTGTTCAACCATCTGTTTCTAGAATTTTTCCACCATCCCACACAGAAACTCTGTGTCCAGAAAACAGTAAAGTCCCATTTCCTTCTCCCCTTAGTTTCCAGGAACCACTGTTTTACTCTGTGTCTAGGAATATGCCTACTCTGGATACCTCTTATAAATGGAGTCATTCAAATATATGTCCTTTTGAATCCAGTGCATTTCACTTAGCAGGTTCATTTTGAGGTTCATTCTTACTGTGGCATGTTATTAGGATTTCAATACAGTATTCCATTGCATGCACATACCACATATTAACCGTTCATTTGTTGATGAACATTTGGATTGTTTCCATCTTTTGGCTTCTGCCACTAATATTTCATACTGCTATGAACATGGGTGTGCAAGTATCTCTTGGAGTTCTTGTTTTCAAGTCTTTGGGGTATATACCTAGGCATGCACTGCTGAATCATACGGTAGTTCTGTTGAACCTTATGAGGAGCTGCCAAATTGTTTTCTACGGTGGCTATGCCATAGTACATTCCCAGAAACAATGTACAAAGGCTCTAATTTCTCCACATCCTTGCCAGCATTTGTTATTATCTGTTTGTTTTTATAAAAATATCAGCCATCTTAATGGTATGAAGTAATATTTCCCCTAGTATTATTCATGAGGCGCATTGGACGTGACTAATGTTCCAGTTTAGTTCAGAGGTCACCAGACATGAGGCATCACCTCTGACCTGAAGTAGAGAACTGTCGAGATTCCAGACATGAAATGAATACAATGACTGAGGAGATTTTGAGCTTCCCTTGTTGGGGGAGGGGGAGAATGACCTTACATGATGAAGAGTTATCTTGTAGTCAGCAAGAACATAAACGCGTAAGGTATAGGTATAAAGGTGAGAATGTATACATAGGATGTCCCAAAAGTCACCCCGACAGTCGCCGTAGAGAAAATGAGAAATTGCAGCTAAAGGTACCCTTATATACAAAATACTCATTACAAAAAACTTTACAAAATATTCTGTGTTGGCCACCTCTTTTAAAATTTTGTAACAACTATGGAGCACATTGCAAATACAAGTTGGTTCTATCATGTGTAGAACGCAAATGTCCTAATGCTATAATTGGGTAAATGAGATGAAAGCTATGCTGATTAGTATGATGTAAGCACTCCAATTTGTAC
>CAUYPK010114164.1:0-23624 GCA_963574355.1 Loris lydekkerianus | reverse complement strand
GTGAGACAAAGCCATAAAAAATTATTTTTTGTGGGCAGTGCCTGTGGCTCAAAGGTGTAGGGCACCAGCCCAATATACCAGAGGTGGTTTGTTAAAACCTAACCCGTCCCCCCCCCCCAAAAAAAACACCTTTTTCCCTTTTTTTTTTTTTTTATTGTTCAATGCATTGATTTTTCGTCTAAGAAAATTGTTTGGGTATCTTGGGCTCTGATGGAAAACATCAAAAATTTTCCCATTAAATTTAATGGAGTTTTCTCCCCACTCCCACCCCCCATTTAATGGGTCTTCACTTGGTGGCAGCATTGCACAAATGAATTAAAGTCATTAAGCAAAGGAATACATTGGTGGTGTAAAAGAGATGAGTAAGTTATACTCATATACTTGAAGGAGTCTAATGTTTTTATTTATTTATTTATTTGTTTATTTTGCAGTTTCTGGCCAGAGCTGGGTTTGAACCCGCCACCTCCAGCATATGGGGCTGGCGCCCTGCTCCCTTGAGCCCCACAGGTGCCACCCAGAGTCTAATGTTTTTAGACAGAGTGAATGGAGTTGTGTGTGCACCTGGGAACATGCAGCATGTACAACCTCGGGTGTTCTACAAAACAGTAGGATCTGGTTTTAAATAAGTGTATCTGATATTACACACCATAATGGTTTTGACCTTTGGAAAATGTACACTGTAACTTCTAAAAAGATTTGATTAAAAAGTGAGTTGTGTTGAGAAAGTGCTGGGAACAGTGTCACCAAGAAGCAGCGAGGTACAAAATGCTCTAAACATAGATAATCGGTTTCTCAAAAGGGATGCAACCCGTGAGGACCCCTTTACATGATATACTTAATGGGGAATATCATCCCTTCAGTGTTTTCTACATTAGACAATCTCCAGGTGAAGAACAGCTGACGTAAGGGGAGCATTTCATTACTACAGTCCCAGTTCAGGCAATTAAGTCAAGCTCAGATCCCACAGAACGTGGGCATTTTTGCAACGATAAACAGCCAACCACAAAAGGAAGTGACTTTGGATAATAGGGGAAAGGACATCAGATAGAACTCATTTTAGAGGATATTTCTTTCCCTGCCTAAACCTGTCAGCGTGATGGGGGTGGTGGGAGTGTGTGGGTAATCTAGCTCCTTCCTCTCCAAGCAGAAACAAGCTTTTGAGAAAGTTACCCACATGCATTCTAGGACACTTAAAAGTTTAGATGGCAAAAGAATAAGGCTGAGGATTTTGTGTGTATGAGAAGGGTCTGAAATCAACCCTAAGCATTAGCATAAGCCAAAAGCCACCCACTATGGATCAGGTTGAGATTCAAATGAGATTGAGGGTAATGCAGAACCAGAACATGAAGAAGAGGTTCCAAAAAGGCATTGACTGTGCTCTGCCCTCTTGCTGGGCTGTTCATCATGCCCTTTTGTTAATATCAGTGCCATGTACGGCATTATATATGTCTCTGTATATGTACATATATACACACATACACAGAGGGTGCCAAAAAGTGAAGACACATTGTAAGAAAGGAAAAAAAATATTAAAATTATAGTACTCAATATGTACTGATAATGAAAGATGAATACAAGTCACATTATGTACCTCTTGTAATTGCAGAAGTCAAATGTGACTTGAGTATTACAAATTTAATACAATTTTTTTCTTTTTTAAAATGTGTATACATTTTTGGGCACCATCTGTATACACATGTACTATAGTTTATGCCATAATGTGAGTTCACTTCTATTCAACCAATTCATTTTTGCTGTAAGTTTAAAAAAGTAAACCCTATAGGTTTTAAGGAGGAGGTTCCAGAACTGAACAGACATTATGAATAGTTATATATTCCCACAGGCCAACATGCCAAGAAGCAGATATAATACTTATGACCTTTCAGAATGACCAAGCCCGTTAAGTAAACACTCACTATTATTACACCACAGATGGCACATGGTTAGTGTTTAGAGGTACCCTGATCCCTGGAATAGACATATAGAGATTCCTTTAGCACTAAACTGGCACATACTTCTATTTCAATTGCGTCATCATTGTCGTTTCGAAGTCATTCATGGTAGGGACCTAAGCCTTTGTAAGTACCTGCTGGAGTTATTCTCTGCGTGTGTGGGTCTCCCGACAGTTTTGTTGTGATTCTCCTTCCTGTTTCCTGCCTGAGGAGGCTGATCTGGAAGGACTGCCTTACCCAGGCTCTTCTGCCCCCCAGCTTCCAGTTGGGTTTGACAAATAAAAGGAGTATTATTCCTGCTGCCCCCTTCTGGGGTTGACAGTGTGCACATTTTTTCACCTGGAGCCTCAGGTCTGGTCAGATGGTCAGGAGGCTTCTTACCAGGCTCTGAGTCAGCTCCCTCCCCTGCTCCTTCAGTCCTAGCCCTGGGGACAGGGGGTCCTGATTGGCTTGCACATCCTCTATGGGTTCCTTAACCTCCGCAATTGGTCCCATCATCTCCTCTTCAATTCCCTCATTTGAATGAGCTGTCGATTTCCTGACTGATGCACATAATCTTCCATACATTCTTTCATTTTATTCACCCAACACCCCTGTGAAAGAGTTGTCATTGTTCTAAAATTAATAAAACAGGATCACACCTACTAAACATTTGTAGCTCAGATTTAATCCTCCATTTGACCAATTCCAAACCCTTGTTTTTTCTGTTCTATATACTTTCTTTCTGGAAGGTTTGCTAATACTTAGTAACATCATCTGTAAATTCACTACTATTGAGAATCAAAATCATCTCCCCTTCCTCCTCCCCAGAGGTTACTGTCCACATGGTCACGATTTTATTCTGCCACTATCTTCATCATTATGATTTTACTATTCCAGGAAATTTGTGTCCAGAGAGATAAAAGCTAAAAATAACTATAATGTTCCTTTCAGGAACTTCTGAAAAAATGTATTTTTAATAAACACAAGGCCGTTTGACTTTTCAGTAGATAGCATCAAACCACTTATTGCTCTCTAAGACTCTTCCAGAGCCCCACCTCAAAGCCCTCTTTTTGCTGCACCCACCAATCCTGAAGTGTGTTATGGTGATCTTTACCCAATCTTCATCAAGTCCCCCTTGCTTGCATTGAAAGATTTGTCTTACACCAAACCCCCAGACCTCATAAATATCACAACTTTGCTGTCTCCTTTCTAAGATGCTGCTAATTCATTGTCAAAGTAGTGTTCTCCTTTAAGCAATAAACTCACATTTACCTTATAAATACATTATTTTGGTGAAATTGTCAAGGATCCAGCATTTGACAAGACTAACACGTAGGTAACTTAAATAATTGCCCATATTCATTGGGATGGCAAAAGGCAGAGCTGAGGTTCAAACCTGGTAATCTGACCCTGGAGCCCTCTAAGAAGCAGCACACTATTTTACCTCCACTGGACTATAACTTCAAAAGGAAAATATGACAAATAACTCAGCACAAGTGTTACTGCTTGGTCTTTGGAGTATTTAGTGCAGCCCCTGACAGCTTGAGTATCAGCACATTATTATCTTTTCAGCTGTTCAGAAATGAAGTGACTGAATAATTAGTTTCTTTTATATCTCTCAAAACTTAACTTTTATGGCTTTTGTCACTTACATTTACAAATATGTCATACAGATAATTAACAAAAGTAATAAAATTTCTTTAGAGTATCATCATATCATTACATGAAAATGTTAACTTGCATTTTGTCATTACAGAAAATGAGATTACCTGACCACGATGCTATTAACCAAAGGACCCAGGTATGAGTAGTTTTCACTGTGTGGCCCAGGTTATTTTATTATCTAAATAGGATCAAGTAGAATTTCTTTGAACCAAGACTGTTAAAATAAAAAGAGATACTTTAATAAAATAGCATATGAGTTTATTCCTGGGATGCCATAGGGTATATCTTTGATTAGAATTAAAAATTTATAATACATGTCTGAAGGCAATCATGAAAATAGGAAGTGACAAATGTAACCAAAATGAATCAAGAAAGCTTCTAGAAAATTCTGGAAGCAGCTTCTTTTCCTCTTCTTGTTTGTTTTGGTTTTCATGGTAATCTGTGTCCTTTGGGGACTCCTGAATGCACTTGATGCAAACAGATGTTAATGTCTAATGTCCTTTTAGCCCATTTGTATTGGAAACAACTGTCTGAGCCAGCCTCCACTGAGCTCCCTCTCCTGATAATTCGGCCATATCCAGCACTCTGTGAATCCTACTGGCTGATCCCCACACCAAACTGAACCTTCACCACTGTACACTAACTGCGCATTCTGCTCAGGTACCTGTGCTCCTACCAGACCAGTTATATGTGTCCCTTGACTCAGTCACATTTGATCCCAAACCTTGTCTTGGTGATAATTCAACAACTACATGCTACACAGCTTGACACATTACGTTTTAAAAGATAAATGTCATGCTTTGAAAACTAAATACCTCAGAAAGCACACAGGATTTATAAATGAGATCAAATCAAATAATCATTAAAGAATTGGAAAAAATAATCATACAAGTCTAGAAAATATTTTTCTTTGATTGCATTGTAATTTTGCACTGCATTTTTTTTCTCACTTATCGAAACAGACAACAGAAACGTAGAAGATGGATTAAGAGTACACTTTTATAGGTAAGAACTTTAATTACCACATTCACATTCAACAAAAGTTTTGGGTCTACTACAAAAGATTAGTAAATGAATATGCATTTATGTATTTGAAGTGACAAAAAAAGTTCCAGGTCTCCATGTATCTCTTTCGTGGATGTCTAATATGACTAATTTAGTCTTTGATTGACAACTGCGAGGGAAAATTTTATGCGTCAAATGGTTGGGCCATGGAGTACCTGGATCTTTGGTCAAATATTATTCTGGATGTTTCCATGAGTGTGTTTTTGGACGACAGTGACATTTGAATCGGTGGACTGTGGGAGAAGATTGCCCTTACTTGTGTGGGTGAGGCTCATCCAAGCCCTGAATAAAACAAAAAGGCTGGCCCTTCTGAGAGTGAGAGGTAGCTTCTCCTGCCTGCCTGGCTGACTGAGCAAGGACAATGTTCTGTCCTTGCTGCCTGTGGACTTGAACTGAAGCATCGGTCTTTTGGGTTTTGAGCCTGCTGGGTGTGGGACTGGAACTACATCCTCAATTCTCTTGAGTCTCTAACTTGCAACATTGGGGAACTCCTCATCCTTCATAATTATGTAAGTCTACTTCTGGCAAAAAAAATTCTGTGTGTGTGTTTATCTATTGGTTCTGTTTCTCAAGAGAACCCTAAAAAACCAATCAAGGACTGGTGTAGTTCACATTAGATAAGAGGACTTCTACTAAATGTATTAATTCTTGCTTTGTCTTGGTCCCTCATATTTCTAGACCCTGGAATAGACTAGTGAGTGACAGAGACAAGGTCTCTTCCCCCTTAGACTTTATATTCTTATGGGGGAAGACAGACAAGTAAACAACAAATAAGATAATTACTACTACTACATATTTGTGATTAATGTTAAGAAAAAAATTAAAAGTTGAAGTGGAAGTGGAACAGAATGACTGGGTGTTGAGGGGAATTTAGATTAGCTAATAAGGGGAAGAAAAGGAAGCATACAAAGGAGTTGGCATATTTGAGAAAGGGATATGCGACTGGAGCATGGTGAGCTGGAGGGAGAGTCACATCAATTGAGGTCTAATACAGACAGGGATCAGACTGTGAAGAGCACTGCAGGCAATGATAAGGGGTCAGGATGTTATTCTAACTACTTGAAAGGCACTGAAAAGGTGAAGTGTACTTTGATTTATATTTCTAAAGATAATTCCGTAGGTTGTACAGAGAATGAATAAAGTGTGCAGGAGAAGAAACAAGCTGGAAGGCTGTGGCAGCAGGGTACATAGGTAAGGATTATGGCTAGGGACACAAAGGAGTGGGCAAATATGAGGCATGACGTGTATAATCAACAGGCCTTGCATGATAGACTTGATGGAAATGTAGAAAAGGAAGGGAGAAATTAGAAAAGGCTCTTCATTTCTTGGCATGAGTTGCCACTACATGGTACAGAAGAGTTTAGAGAGAGGGGAGTGAGGAAGCTAACTTTCAGCAGACTCACTTTGGATACCTGCTAGCCAGCTAGTTGGAGAGGGTTACTAGGCAGCAAAACATAATTGCAATGAGCGTAATTCTGGAGTCAGACTTCTCTGGGAGGTGAATATTGACTCAGCCACCTTGGGTGTTTACCTAACCTTCTCCTATCTTAGTTTCCCCATCTGTTAAAATGTGGATATGAATAATAGCTTCAGGCCAGCCATCGTGGCTCTCACCTGTAATCCTAGCACTTGGGGAGGCTGAGGTGGAGGGCCACTTGAGCCCAGGAGTTTTAAGACCAGTGTGGGCAACATACCAAGAACCCATCTCCACAAAAACAATATATATATATATTTTAAATTAACTGAGTGCGGTAGTTTCTCAAGAGGATGAGGTGGGAGGTTCTCTTAAGCCCAGGAGTTTGAGGTTGCAGTGAACTTCTTTACACCACTGCACTTCAGCATGAGCAACAGGGCAAGATGCTGTCTCAATAATAATAGTAATAGCTTTAAAATCAGGTCATTTGATAGAATTAACTAAATATATAATATATATAATCTTTGAACTGTGATTGATATATAGTAAGTGTACAATAGTCACTAGTTGTGGTGGTTATTGTTGTTTTATAATAGTTGGAGCCCATGAGGCAGGCCTAAGCTAGACCTATACATTTGGGAATCATCAGTTAATAAATGGAACTGAAAACAAAGGGTTTACCTTACCTCTCTCAAGAAGAAAGCATAGGAAAAATATTCTGGAAACTTGAACATTTAAAAGACAAAAGAGGAAGTACTACCAAAGAAGATCAGATGATAAAGAGAAAAGCATAATTACATGGTATTTGTCAACCTCCCAAAACAAGAGTTTCAAGGAGTGATGAGTTGATTAAATACCAAAAAATTAAAAATGATGGGATCAAGGCAAGCAATATGGAATTTGGGTTTGATTTTGTTGGGAGTAATTTCCCTGGAATTGTAAGAATGGAAGCCAGATTATAAGATCTGAAGAGAGAATTGTACTTCTGACTAACAAGGTATACTGAATACAAGTGGTTACTTTAGACTCCTTGAAAAAGACAATCTTACAAGGGTATATGTGAAATTTACTAGGTGTAGAATATAAATGTCTTAACATAATAACTAAGAAAATGCCGTGAAGGCTATGTTAACCAGTGAGATGAAAACATTTCAAATTATATATAAAACCAGCACATTGTACCCCATGATTTTACTCCCTGGAAAAGTTGAATCTCTGTGTCAAAAAGTAATGAGATAGAATAGAACAGAAACCCAGAAATAAAAGCCACATACCTACAGCCAAATTGTTTTCAAAAAAGCAGACAAAAACATACCCTGGGGAAAGGACTTCCTAGTCAATAAATGGTGTTGGAAGGATTGGATAGCCATATGCAGAAAAATGAACCTGGGCAAATATCTCACCCCATACACAAAAATTAATTCCAGATGGACTTAATTGTTAAGACCTCAAAAATTATTAAGACCTATAAAAATTCTAGAAGACCTAGGAAAAACTCTTCTGGACATTGGCCTAGGCAAAGCATTTATGATTAAGACCTCAAGAACTAATTCAACGAAACCAAAAATTGACAAATGGGACTAACTAACCTAAAAATCTGCACAGCAAAAGAAACAATCAACAGGATAAACAGACAACTTACAGAATAGGAGAAAATATTTACAACCTAAGCATCTAACAAAGTCTTCCTGTCCAAAATCTAGAAAGGACTCAAACAACAAAATAACCCCATTAAAAAGTGAAGTGGGCAAAGAACACAAATGGACATTTTTCAAAAGAAGACATACAGATGGCCAACAAACATATGAAAAAATGTTCACTATCACTAATCAGAGGAGAAATGTGTATTATGTTAAAATCATGAGTTACCATCTTACATCAGACAAAATGTTTGTTGGAGATAGAGTTTCACTC
This sequence comes from Loris lydekkerianus, assembly GCA_963574355.1. NCBI lineage: Eukaryota > Metazoa > Chordata > Mammalia > Primates > Lorisidae > Loris > Loris lydekkerianus. Next base: position 15,632 of record CAUYPK010114164.1, on the reverse strand, counting down.
TGTTCCCTAGGCTAGAGTGCCATGGCGTCAGGCTACCTCACAGCAACCTCAAACTCCTAGGCTTGAGTGATCCTCCTACTTCAGATTCCTGAGTGCTGAGACTACAGGTACCTGCCAGAACATCTGGCTAATTTTTCCATTTTTATTAGAGACAGCTTCTGCTCCTGCTCAGGCTGGTCTTGAACTCCTGAGCTCAAGGGCTCCTCCCATTGTGGCTTCCCAGAGCACTAGGATTACCAGCATGAGTCACCATTCATAGCCTCTGATGACTATTGAATGAAGACTGCTATAACAGTAATAAATTGTATAATACTTAATGAACATCTAAAAAAACATAGGCGGGTAAAGTGAGTAAATTGTTCTGAAAATGGATGAAAAAGAAATGGAAAATTGGAGAAGAAAGTTAAAACAAATTTAGAAGATTAGAGCAGGAGATCCAACATCTATCTAAGTAATAAGAGTCTCAGAAAGAAAACAGAGAAGAGAAAATATAAAAAAAATTCTCAGAATTGCAGAATCTGAGTTTCTAGGTTTAAATGCCCGATTGAATGTCCAGCCTTACAATTGAAATGACAGGCAAATAAGGCCTCCCCCAACCCCCAATTGTACAAGACTCTAGAAAGAAAACTTAGTTCACATACAGAACCTAGACTCAGAATGGCATGCACAGGAATTCTAAAGCACAGTAGAATCTTGAGAACACATACGGTACAGAGTGGAAGGGAATTCATAGGCTCTGGAGGGAATTCTCTGTGGGACAGGCAGCCTAACAAGCAAGGCTAGGATGTGGGATGAGTCAGGTGCCTGGACTGCTGGGAAACCTGAGGCAAACAGGATTGAAAGGCATAGAGAACTCAGTACCAACAGGAAGGTGGGCAGTCAGCCATGGCCCTGACCTGGCCAGCTGCTGTTTGTTCCTGAAGCTCGGCCGAGGCAGACAGCAGAGTCTAAGCACAGGAAAGCATATGCTTGCGCTACCCACTGGAAGTTGTCCATACCCATGGTACACACTCCTCACTCAAGTTTTATTGTTTTGAAAGCGTTATTGTATGTGACTGCCAATCTCATGGAGAATTTCCTAAAGCACAAAAGTTCTCTGGTAGGTATTATCTATCCTATGAAGGATTTTAGTCTCAATAATTGCAGGTAACATTGCACGCTCCTAGGACATGGACTTTTCAAGCAATCAATCATTGTCCTTTGTGATAAACTCACTCTTCTAAAGCACTTCTATAATTTAGGCATTGAATTTATTTTTGACAATTGGCACCAGAATAACTTCTGGGGAGAATGCAACCTTTGTTTGGGGAAATGCCTTGATTAGCCACAGGGTAGAAAGTGGGGCCCTCTGGGGTGTGGTGTTCATAAAAGCCACAAAAGAGAATGCTTAAATTGCTCTTCATGGGAGTTACAGAGAAATTCCTCTTGTTTCTGAGAAGGTAGAGGAGATAGGGAAGTCAGGGTGAGAGAGAGGAGAGCAGAGGTTAGGAAATTAATATATGCTAGATGGTCAGATGTAAAGTGGCCAGCGGAAAAAGTAACGTGGCTGAAGGATTTCCTGTGAGGCTGCTGAAGGCTCAGAAGGAGCTGTGTGACATGTACACTCCTGCTGGCTTCCCCCCCACCAGTCCTAAAGTATACGGCACTCACAAATGTGTATATAAATCGGCTGGAAAACAGATGTGATCTTTACACCTCACTCAATGTTTAAAAACAAAACAAAACAAAACAAAATAGGCCCACAAGTATAAACCCCTGAAATAGATTGGACCTCAAGAAGGTTGTTCTCCAAGAATGGGAAGGATTTGGATTTCTATCCTGTGCCAAATGAGGGTTCAAGCCTGGACCTGTTGAGATTTCAGGAGAGTAGGAGACCCAGCTGATACACAGATTATACCGCCAGCAATGAGTGACCAAATGACAAAGTCTCGGGGGTGCCTTTTCTTTCTTTAATGGCTGATTTCTTCTCATTCCTTTATTGTACAGTTTATTCCGTGTAAGCTCCAGCTCCATTTTCATTTAGTTACTTTTAGAAAACTGCATGAAATTAATTACCTCTACTGAATGGTGTTTTTTTGGTGAGTTTCCCATGCTTCAAGAAAGAAGGCCAGTCCCTTATTAAAGAAGGCTTTTGAAATCTGATTCCATTATGTGGCATGTATTGTTTCCTTATTTATGATGCTTACTACCACTTTAAAAGCTCAGAAAATTTGTTTTTTCTTTTCTTTTTTTTTTTTTTTGAGACAGAGTCTCACTATGTCGCCCTGGGCAGACCGCGTGGCGTCACAGCTCACAGCAACCTCAAGGTCTTGGGCTTAAGAGATTCTCTCACCTCAGCCTCCCTAGTAGCTGGGACTGCAGGCGCCCGCCACAATGCCCAGCTATTTTTTCATTGCAGTTGTCATTGCTGTTTAGCAGGCCCGGGCCAGGTTCTAACCAGCCAGCCTGGGTGTATGCAGTGGGCGCCCTACCCACTGAGCTACAGGTGCTGCCCTAAAACCCCAGTATTACAAAGCACCTACGTGCTAGGTTTTTTCCTCTGTACACTTGATACTGTATTTATTTTTTATTTTTACATATACATATACATATACATATATATTTATACACCCATACAGTTTTTATTTTTACATATACATATGTATTTATACACATTTTTATATTATATATATTTATACATATTTTACATTTTTTATTTTTACATACACATATACATACATATTTATACACACATACAGTTTTTCCTGTTACCTGCCCCTTGATGAGAGGAAATTTCTTTGAGGATACTGACTTCTTCAGTTCACTGGTTTGAAATCACCCACACAAAAAGCAACAGTGTAGAGCAGTGGAAAAATACATGGTTGACCATTGTTATCTGTGGCTAATAAATAATAAATATTAGAGGGTGACTTAACTTCCCTGATTCTCACTTTATCACCTATAAATTAGTTTTACATAGCTTATATCATAGATTACTGTGATCATTAAGTGAAATAACATGTGGAAAATATCTGTAGCTGTTAATAATAATAACAATAATAATAATAATTCAAACCCAGGTCAGGTTCAAAAACTTCCTCCAAATATCTATATATTTCTGAAGTGGATGTGTTTCTAGATAGCTATAATAATAATTAAAATGTGGACAGGATTTTTTTTAAATGTCAGATTGCTGTAAGGGCATAATTACATTACATTGTTTGCATTTGTTAGGTAGAATCCAAGTTATAATTGTATATGTGCCACATACCCTTACATTGCACCCATTAGTGCAATGATAGGTAGCACACCTAATCCCCTCCCTCATTCCCTCTCCACCCCATTTGGATGTAGTTGTATTTTTCTCTCAGATGGGAGTGTAGTTGTTCAACTATTGGTTTCATCTTAGCACTGAGTACATGGGATGCTTGCTTTTCCATTCTTGTGATACTTTACTTAGGACAATGTTCTCCAAATCTATACAGGTAAGTACCAAAGATGTAAAGTCTCCATCTTTTTGCAGGATTTTGCAACTCTTTGTATATATGTTATGTAGTTTTCTCCTTGAAATAACCATCTGCTTGACAGGACTTATTTTGCATTCAGAGGCCGAGTACAGGAGTGGCTGGAGGTCTTCTTCAAGCTCAGCTGAATGCAAGAGCACACTTTCTCCTAAGTGCAGCCTGAAGTGAATCTTAGACCAACTATAACAGTATTCAATAGGATGCCTTATACATAAATACGTTTCCCACATTTGTCAAATGAATGAGTGCATTTAAGGATTCACTATGTGTGACAGAAGCCAAATGCTTCTTTTGCTTTTTTATATATGATAGTCAAAGGAATTAAATATGAAATCTATCTGTAGTAAAAATTGAAGGAAAGCTGAAGCCTATTTATTCTGTTGAATCTTTATAAAATTAGAAATAATTTTTAATAGAGTCAGCAATAACATCTTTTAAGATAACAAAGAGTTTTATATTCTTTCTCATGATAAATGTTTTCACAGAACTTACCTTTCCTGATACTGCAGAGGCAGGATTTTAGAATTTTGACCCCATGCCAAATCTACATTCTGTTCCTCTACTAGTGTTTTCAACATTTTTTTAACCCCCCAACTAGACCCAGGTATACACATATACCAAGCTCAGTTTCTCATCAGCCTAAGTGTTGGTAGCACTTAAAACTTTTCCAGCATATAGACTATGTAAGATCACACCAGGAATTAAACACTTTTTGGCCAATTAGACAGTATATTGTTTTTGACTGGACTACTATATTATTTAAAAAATACACTAGTGGAAAGAATTTATCTGATTAGCTTAAATTACTGTGATCTGGAATTATTTAAAGATTATGATGTTCTGTTAGAGAATTTTTTTAAAGCAAAGGCATGATTCTTATAAAAATGTAAAATAAAGATATGAAAAATTAATTGATCTCATTAATTGAAAAAACAAAAAGACATTATAACCAGTCCAAAGATATCAAAAAGCAGAGCCACCGATAGATGAACCCTAGAATATTGGGATACTGGAATAAATGCGTCAAGTGATAAAACACAGCCGTCTCCTCCCTCCTTTATCCCTCCCCCTCAGAGTGATGCAAAGCCCTGATTGAATCAAGTTCATGTCGTCCCGAAGGTTGTGTGCTAAAGCTCTAAGCCAGGGTGACCAACATGCTGCTCACAGGCCCCATGCTGCTTTTGTGTGAAGACTTTTTGGCTTATCTATGATGTCAGATATCATAAAAAGTAGGCAGAAACCTTTTTTTTTTTTTTTTTTTTTTTTTTGCTAATAATCTTTTGTTAGTATTTATGTATTTAATGTGGGGCCCAAGATAGCTCTTGTTCTTCCAATGGTGGTAGAGAAAAAAAAGGTTGGACACCCCTGCAAACAGTGCCGTTTTCCACTGAAGGACACGTTTTCCTCTACTACACTGAAGGCGGTGGTAGGACAGAATGCTATGAAGCCTTTTGGTCAGCTTGTGGACATCCACCGTTTCAGATTTAGTCCAGCTTATATTGAGACAGAAATACTTGTATACTCTTTCTCAGGGCAAAATTAGATATCAAAAGAATTCGTGGACACTACATATCAGCATGAGAGAATGGGCACCAGGCAATGTCCAAGCTTCTAGGACCGACAAGGCCCTGGAATCTATCAAATAAAGAATGTGGAGCAGAAGGTCTCTGAGGCTGCTTCCATGTCTATTGCTAACCATTCAATGGGACGCCTCTGGGCTGAGGTGGCCTGCACCTTGGGTGCTTGTTAAGCAAACCAAAGCTGGACTCAGCACAGACAGCAGAAAGAAACTTAAGCTTAACCAATCAGAAACTGCCCAACGAACCTCTACAGTTAGCCAGTCAATTATATTTCCTGTGTCTTGCTTTGCAAACATCCTTTGAAGGTTTCCCCTGGAGCACACTTGTTGTCTGGTGCTGCTTATTCGTGAAGGCTCAAATAAATTTTATGTATCCAAGTTTATCTTTCAACACTGTCATTCTAAGAAGCTATTGCAGAGAAATGATTTTTCTTTGCACCCAAATCCAGCCCAAATCAACTGAATCAGAGTCTTTGCAAGCTGAGGGAGAGGTTTCTCTGAATGGGGCACTGTTCAGCCCTTGCAGGGCAAGTGAGCCCAGAAAGGGTTTGTTCTCATTTCCACATTACTTGCTGCTGCTCACAAGCTGGCTGTAGAGTCTCCTGAAGCTTAGGGAGAGAACAAAGCTCTAATTGGAGCAAGCGCCAGTGACTGGACCCGGTGACACAGCCAGCGCTGGTCAGCAGACCTCCTTTGCATGCTTTCTTTGAAGCTGCAGGCCAGGAGGAAAGCAAGCAAGTGGAACAAGCAGGAGAAAAAGGAAAATGGGACTTGCTATTTTTTGGCACCTCTGTTATGTTACGTGAGGCTTGTTAGTATTTTTGTGTTTGAGGGCTAAGCAATTCTGTTTGTTTCTCCCTATGTTCTGGGTGTTTGGATAGTTCAGCCTGTGGCCTTTGATGGAGTTCATATTTTTCACTTCATGAGAACGGAGCTCTCATTAGCATTATTGACAATTCCACATCACTCTTCTTTCAATTTGCCAATCATCTTTCTCCTTTTGGAAAATGGATATTTTCTTTCTAAGTCTCCCTGGACTTCTCCGGCCTCGACCACTTAGTGCATTTAAAATGTGCTCTAATGTCTATTCCTTTATTTATAGTTTCCAACTATTTGCAGGTTGTATCTTTGTGTAAGTTACTGAATGCACATATAAGAGTAAATAAGTGATGAAAATGCATTAAGAATTTAATTTCTTTAATGGAAATTTAATCCATCCTTCATTGACAGAAAAATACACATTTGCAGCGAACTCCTCTGATGTGCACGTGTGTGTGCACATGTACGCTGTTTCCCTGCACCCACTGTAGATTCATGGGATTATTTTAGTATAAGTTTTAATTGTCCTTGTTTGGAAATAAATACAGTGTAACAAGGCATATTTCCTCTAGTTAATAGTAGTTCTTTAAATGGAAAGTGCCCTTGGCCATTGTTTCATTTTTGGAGGTTCAAATTATTTTAGTATAACTAATGAGAGCAGCAGTTCCTTGGCATTCTCAATAATGACATCCTGTTAGTTTAAGATCTCACTTTGCTCCCCATTTATGAGTAAGTGCTCTAATTTAGATGTAACACAAATCGTTCTTGCCCTTGACTATGACAGAATTTGGAAATTGCATTTTTGATCATTCTAGTAGCCCCATAAAGATTAGAGAATAAAGTAGTAGTCTAGCTAACTTGTCATCTTGCTCTCTGACTAGTCTGGAGTTGTTTTATAATTTATTTGGAACTCAAGGAAGTCTATCATACAAACCAATAACTGACAGAATCTCAAAGTGCCAAATACTAATGATTTCCGTAAGGAAAACACCTGCCCAACGTTTACCCTCTAGTCCTTGGTCTTTTTCAACATGGCAGGGATAGAAAAAGTGGCAAAAATGGCCCTTCAGGTTGCTGCCAGGACCACTTGGGCCCTCTTCCCCGGCTTTTTGAAACTTTAATTTAATAAAGCATTTAAAGTTCCCTCCCTGCGGAACTCAGCTTTGCATACTGCTCTGACTCTGATTTCTCCCCAAATGTCAGACAAGATGTTTCCTGTCTCCCCCCTGTTGTGACTACACATTCCCCTGAATTACTCTTCATTACCATTCTCCTATTCCTTATTTCCAGTGCATCCAAAACAATCTTTCTTAAGACCCGAATTTTGACCCATCATCTTCTACCTTTAGCCTCTTTGCCCTCAGCTCCTTTGGGAGGGGACAGAAGGGACAGAAACCCAACTGGACAGTGCCATGACTCACCTCAAACTATGTTCTAATTCGAAGATTTCAGAGTGGGTTCTCCTGGCCAGCAGGGTCAGCAGCTTCTGGGAAGTTGTTAGCAATGCAATTTCTTAGGCTTAGCCCACACCTAAATTGGATACCCTGAGATGGAGCCCAATAATCTGGGCTCAAGCTTGAGCACCACTGCTGTCCTCCTCAAAACCTGCGGTTCCAAAGCACTCTCCAGCAGCTTCCACTCTTCCAAGCCCATCCTCACCTGGTCAACTCCCGCTTGTCCTTCTGTGCAAGACAGGCCCTCCTCTGAGCGTTCTATAAATCCCCAAACCAGGCCCTTCCTTCCTTCCTTGTTGTGTTACTTTTACATACTAGTCTTTGCCGCTCAGAAGTTTGTACATTTCTGTCATTCTACTTCCTCCCCCAACCACCAAGTACTTTAAGAGTGGGGCAGTAAGCAGTAGTTCACGAAATCCTTTTTATCTCAGCTGGGCAAATGCCTGAAGCAAAATAGGTCAGTAAGTGTGAACCGAATGTTTGCTGGCTTGAGTAAATTACCTATTTGCTTTATGTCAGCTTCAAATTGTTGTTTAGAAGGACTGACATATTTCATACATGCTCATGATGTTTCCCTAGTTTGATTTTAAGATTGAAAAAAAGAAAACTCTCAAGGGCAGGGGTCATTTGTTTGGTATGTCCTCCCTTTCTCTCAGTATTGTCAAAAAGCACCGTCATCTCCCCGTGGAATTTCACTCCAAAGCATCACTTAAACGCATCTCAGTCAACGCTTTGCACTGCTGATTATCTTCAGGAGGAAGATGAGGGTGCGGGCAGGTTGGCATCTGCAAGTAGGGCATTTTAAAATAAACTTTCATTATGCATTTTTCATTTTTCTTCACTCAGGTTAATATGTGTTAGTGGGCAGTATGCAAAAGCTTTTGGAGTTTGCCTGGAAAATGGCTTATTTGTTCTCTGGATTTTGAAAGTATGTTCTCCCATTGCCAAGTCTGTAGCCTTTGTATATAATTAAAAGCATTTATTCCAGAAAAAACAAGTGCTGTCAGATAATTAATAGCAAGTCAATTCCCTTAAATCACTGAATGATTTCTATCTCCCACTTTTTTTTTTTTTTTACCCCAAATAACCCCTCCATGGATAAATGAAAGAATAAACAGAGAAGTCCTAAAGGTCTATATTAACATTTCACAGGTTGACACTCAGTAAAATCACTGGATAAGTTGAGGCAGAGTCCTCTAGAATGGAATAGCTTCTTAAATTCTGCTTCAGAAATGGTATGGTGGTTAATTTTACATGTCAACTCGACCAGGCTAAGGATGCCCAGAGAGCTAGTGAAGCATTATTTTTTAATGTGTCTGTGAGGTGTTTTGAAGAGATTAGCATTTAAGTCAGCGGACTGAGTAGAGAAAGTCCACCCTCAGCAACGTGGGGGGCTCATCCAATCACTTAGGGCCCCGCTTAAATAAAAGGTGGAGATGGCTCAGAGCCTGTAGCACAGTGGTGATGGCGCCAGCCACATACATGAAAGCTGGTGGGTTCAAAACCGACCTGGGTCAGCTAAACAACAATGACAACTGCAACAACTACAACAAAAATAGCCGGGTGTTGTGGTGGACGCCTGTAGTCCCAGCTACTTGGGAGGCTGGGGCAAGAGAATTGTTTAAGCCCAAGAGTTTGAGGTTGCTGTGAGCTGTGACACCACAGCACTCTACCAAGGGCAACATAGTGAGACTCTGTCTCAAAAAAAAAAAAAAAAAAGTGGTGAAAAGGCCAGTCTTCTGTCTCTTCTGGAGCTGGAACATCCATCTTCTTCTGACCTGGGACATCAGAGCTCTGGGCACAGTGCCTCACATGGTGAAGCGGCTCATTCATGAAAGGTGTTAGTAATTAATTATGGTTCCACCCCTGCTAAGTCCTAACCTTGTCTAAGGTTAGGAAAGCCACTTAAACTGATGTTGCTTTCCTAAGCCCAACCTGGAGTCCAAAGTCTCCATCATACCCACAATGGTGATGTTCTTGGTGAGAACATCAACTATTTTCAAGCTGGCTTATTCCCATAGGAAAAAATATTCCTTGGTTATTATTTTTTGAGTGATACGCTACTTAAAAATATGTTGCCTGAGGGGAAAGCGGAAGGACTAAAAGGCTGCGTTTTCACAAAGTTTGAAAAACCGTTTCATAGCTCTGCTCACATCCCCTGAAGCAGTAGCCAAAAAACGGTGCTTGGTGCTGTATCCCTTGGCCTAGAGCCTCCAACTTGCTGTGGGTGGGTTGAAAATAATACAGGAAATACTTTATTCAAGCAAAGTTAATTTGTCCTGTCTTCAGGCAGCACCATCTGTGCCAAATCTAAACCGTTCTTCAGTCCTCATTACGTGGCATTGGCTGTTTTTTTAAGTGAAAAGGAATATATTGCCTTTGTCAAATCAACTGTACAAATAAAGTCAGGCCATAGGTCCCGCCACTCAAACCCTGCCAGCAGCACTCCACCTCAGGGCCTCACTCTAGTCTACCCGGCCCTGCACAGTGGACCTGCCCTTGCCCTGGCCTTGTCTCTTGCAGTGTTTTCCCTCCTATTACAGCTACCCAGACGAACTCCTGCCTCAGAGCCTGGACCCTCACTCCACTCCCTGCCTGGAAGACCCTTCTTTGCCAATCTCTTCCCCTTCCTTTCATTACTTCCTTAAGGCCTTTCCTGATATTCTCATCCTCCAACTGGGGACTTCTGCGACTGCCCTGCTTGTTTAGAACCATTTCCGGCCTTCCTCCTCCCTGCATTTATGTATTTCTCCTCTGTAATTATTATTCAATAATATTCTACTTATTTATCTTGTCTTTTGCACTACCTTGTGAGTTATAGGAGGATAAGTGTGAGGGTATTTTAAATTTTCTTTTATTTACAACTTACAAAATATTTACAACAGGGCCTGATGTAGAATAGGTTCTCAATACATTTTTATTGAACGAGCAAATTAATAAATTAATGTCTGATAGAAAAAAGAAATGACTCATCATAACAAACCACCAGAAAGTACAGAGTTGCCCAAGGGAAAGACTAGGTCTCAATAATTCCCTACAGCCCACTCAGAACATGCCTGGAATATAGTGGGCTTACAAAAAATATTTATTTTTATAAATTCATGAATAAATGAATGATCTAAGCCTCCTAATTATCACAATATGTCCTCGGATAAAACATCATGCTTGGAGCAAGTGGTTTCTTAGCAATTTTGTTTTAGAAACTTAAATACATTTCTTCTGAGTCTCAGGTCTCCCCATCTCTAAATAGGAGCAATATTATAGTTGAGGTATGTATGTAAGAACTGGAAGACCTAAACTATATATAGTGTCTGGCAGATAGTAAAGTTTTAGTAATTATTATGTGTTATTTTTTTCTCCTCTTGTAAAATCTCCTCTAACTCTAAAATGACTCTAAAACTAATCTAAATTACACTTACATTGTTCTCTTTGAGAAAGAATTTAAAATTTCAGCTGCAACCCAAACATCTGCAACAATAAATGGTAGATGGGTATTCTCTTTAAGTTCCTCACTAAATTTCAAGCTACACCTGTGCAGGAAGCATTACAGCACACAAAGGCTTAATCATCAACTACCATCAAAAAAGAGAAAAAGGAAAAAAAAAAATCTACAACTTCCAGAGGAAATTCTGAGCACAAATTCTCACAGTTGCCTCTGTTCACTTGTTGTTATTGCTTTGACTATTGCTTCAACTGTGGCTCAAACAGAGACATATGTTTTATTGTATTTTTACCGCTTTGAAGCAAAGTGCTATCACAGTACATCAGTCCTGATGATCAGGATACTTGCCCTGGACAGCCAGGCTGAATTAAGCTAGGGAAACTGGAAAGTTAAGATTGAATTCAAGAAGTTGTATTTAAAGTGAAATTTTAAAAAATTAGGTGCCATAAAGTGTGTATTTACTTCCTTCATCTGTTGCCTCAGAAATCAGTCCTTGTTGGAAGACACCATTCATTAACTCTTATCTACCTAGACCTGGTGCAGATAGGAGTATCATCTTATAAAATTAATAGCTTTATGGCTATAATTTTCCTTCTTATCATCAGGAGTAGTAGATTTGTAAGAATTGTTTTAAGGGTATCTTGGTAAGAGAACTAATGTAATATTTCAGGGAGATTTCTAAATTTATCCCAATTGAGAACTTGACCTATTTATCTAAATTCCTGGAATTTATTTTTGTTTTGGGCTGACCAGTATTTGACTCATTTATCTCATTAGTCATTCTTTGCTAAACTTTAATTAAGTTTTAAGATAGGCCATGTTTTGAGAACAGCACTAATTATAGTGTGATATAATTTATTTTCTCTGTTGGTAAAATGTCTCTATTTTGGCCATTTTTAGTAATTTTATGACTCTCTTAAGAGTGGTTAAAACTTTAAATAAATTCTTCTATAAGTAAACAGGGTAATTTTAAAATTAGAAGAAGTATGGACATATCTTTAGTATATAGGGGTGATTTCTTTGGAATAATAATATTTTCTTTAGATCTTATTTTAATCATGATCTATAAAGATTGGCTTTTAAAGATATTCTGTTCTAACACAGTTTTGAATTGTTTCTATTCTATTCATAAAGAATGGCTTCTCAGTTACACGCAAGCTAATTTTGAGCATTATGTGACATTTTGTTGAATACATGCTCTGATCAAGATAACACATTCTTTCATCTCTAAGCTGACACTTGATCTCCATTCTGATACAGCCGGGGAACATAACCACATAGTTAAGATTCCCTAGGGAGTTTTTGTTTTTTTCTCTCTTTCAATAATCCTTTGCCTTACATGCTTGGCAACCTGATATTCTTAGAAGGAGATAGATGTGGCATTTGTAGAATTATGGTTGTGATAATATGCCCGACATTTTTATTCATTTACTCCACAAGTATTTACTTAGCACTGCTTCATCTATCTATGGCTAAATAACAAGCCACCTCAAAACCACTGTGCCCAGTCTTATATTCCCAAACTTAAGCTTGGGTCAAAATAATGACAATCTTAATGTTTCTGAAAATTCTGTGGGTTGACTAGGGCTTAGCTGGATGGTTGTTCTGCTGGTCCAGCTTGGGGTCTTGCATGAGGTTGCAGTCAAGTAGCAGGTGGGGCTGAATCATTCAAGATGGTTTTTTTACTCACATAATTGACCTAGGAGTCCAATTATATGGCTAGCTTTCTTACACAGTGGTTCAGGGCTCTGAGAGGTTCTTATTGGAAGCACCACTCTTCTTTAAGTCTGGTCTCAGAGTATCAGGACACTAATTCCATTGACTACAGCCAATCACAAGGTAACATTTTCAAAGGATTTTAAAGGTGTCAAAAGAGGGTTTTTCATCTCATAGGTTAGAGAGTTTTATTAAACATCACTTGAAACCCTGACAAGAAGACAAAAGCAGGACAGATTATAAACTAATGACGTTTTGTGAACTCTTCAGAGAACTAAGATCAAGGCCAAACAAGTACTTGAAATCTGGAGGGAGATGACTTTCAGCAGGGGGAAATAAGACTTGAACATTTTCTTACCTGGGATGCACACTATCAAACACCATATAATTTGGTAAGAAGGTTCAGCTAGCAAGTTTTAATGAATTACTAAAAGGCAAGTACAGGCTAGAATGAAAGCAGGAAAACCCTGGAGGTTGCAACCCCCCTGGATTGCATCCTCTTGCAGCCTTTTCATGAAATAATTACACCAGGTGCACAGAGTAAAGACCAGAAAGAATCCTAAGGAAACTTCTCTAAGGTGCCTGCTGGGACAAGGAACATCATACACTGCCACAACTCTGTGCAGACTTATATTCCCTATCTTCCTCATGGAACAAAATATTTAATCTACAGAGGAAAGGGCAATAAAAACTGTAACTTGAGGGTACTGGTGGAAACTTAACTTGGTAAGGAAAACAAACAAACAAAATAGCTCTACCCATGAAGGAGGGCAGAATCACGTGTTGGTCCAGCATTACATCTCTAGAAGATGCAGGAACACTTGCCAAGGGCATATTCCTAAGACTGACATTTGATCAGAACATCAGAAATGACCCTCCCCATTACCACCACCACATTAAAAAGTGCTGCATACAAATAATAGCAGAACAGTATAAAAAGAAGACTCAGTGCCAAGCAAGGTGTACGTATTGAGAAAACTCACTGACAAATTAACCTATACCATAAACATAAGATATCACTAGAGGAATTTGAAGCTCTATTCCACTGAGTAACTATAGCAATAACAAATTTCAAACCCAAAGTGAAATCCAGACTACATTAACACAAACTCCCCTTCTAAAAGCCTAGCAGAAGGAAAGGCATGCTCATCTGCAAACTTCAAAAGTTATTTACTCAGTAAACCGTATCTTATACAACATGACAGATTTCAATAAAAACTTACAGATTGTGAAAAATGGCAAGAAAATCTTGTCTCAAAAGACAAAACAGTACTCATACCAGACTCAGATATGAAACAGATGTTGTAACTGTCAGAGAGAGATTTAGAATACCTATAGTTAATTTTTAAAGGCTCTAATGAAAAAAAATGTCAGATAAGAAAGACAATTTCAGGAAAGATATGGAGACTATAAGAAAAGAGTCAAGTGGAAATTTTAGAAGTCAAAAGAGAGAAGAGTGACTCTGATGGGTTTGTTGGTAGATCCAACATCTTGAAGAGGAACAATGAACTTGAAGACAGGTCAATAGAAATTATCAAATTGTAACATAAAGTGGAAAAAAGTGAAGAACTGAACAGAACATCAAATAGCCATGTAATAGTAGCAAGTAGCTTAACATATGCATAATAGGAATCCCAAAAGGAGAAGGACGAGAGAATGGGACACAAGAAATATTTAAAGAAATAATGGCTGGAATATTTTCAAAATTATTGACAGGCATCAAAACAGAGATCTAAGAGGCTCAGAGAACGCTCTGAAGAACAACTTTTTAAAAAACCCCAAAAGCCTAGGCTATTATATTCAAACTGCTAAAGACCAAAAACAAAGAGAAAATGTTGGGAGCAATTGGAGAAAATTCATCTACAGAGGAAAAATAAATAAGATTTAGAACAGATTTCTTATCAGAAACCATACAGGAAAAATGACAATGAAATGACATCTTTGAAGTGCTGAAGGAAACTATATATGTAGTGGAAATATCCTTCAAAGATGGAGAAATAAAAACTTCAGACAACAAAAGAGGAAATCCACAGTTTGAGAAATGGCATATGTATATAGGGAGAGAAGAAATTGGCTGCATGGTACCTTGAGGCTATAACAAGCATCAATTGCATACAAGGTAAATGTTATGCTCTTTGGAATAAGTTCATATTAGCTCACTGGACCTACTTTTTCTTATTTATTAAATTCTGATATTGGTCTAGATATTTTCCATGTTTTATTAAAACTGCGCTATTTTTCTCAAATAAGTGTTAAGTTGCTATTCATTCTTTGTCAATATGAGGGTAGATATTTCTTTGTGGGGTATATTTAAAAGTTTATCTTTTTTTTTTTTTTTTTTTTTTGAGACAGAGTCTCACTTTGTTGCCTCCAGTAGCGTGCCTTGGTGTCATAGCTCAGAGCAACCTCAGACTCCTGGGCTCAAGCGATTCTCTTGCCTCAGCCTCTCAAGTAGCTGGGACTACAGTTGCCCACCACAATGCCTGGCTAGAGGTAGGGGTCTCACTCTAGCTCAGGCTGGTCTCAAACTCGTGAGCTCAGGCAATCTGCCCGCGTTGGCCTCTCAGAGTGCTGGGATTACAGGTGCTCCCGGCCCCCCAAAAGTTTATCTAAAATTAAATAGAGGGATATATTTAAGACATTTTAGAATGATTGGCTATACATAGTGACTATGGCTGATTATAATCAACCTATGGAGACTTAATCATTTATACATAAGTGATATCTATATGTCGAAATAGTAAATGTCAATAGAGAGTTAAATTGATTAATGATGATCAACAAATAAAATTTCAATTTCAGAATATATTTATCAGCAGTGCCCATAGGTCAGTTGGCAGGGTGCTGGCCAGTTTGAACCCAGCCCACGCCTGCTAAGCAACAATGACAACCGGAACCAGTTGTGGTGGGCACCTGTAGTCCCAGCTACTTGCAAGGCTGAGGCAAGAAAATCGCTTAAGCCCAAGAGTTTAAGGTTGTGGTGAGCTTGATGCCACAGCATTCTGCCCAGGACAACAGCTTGAGACTCTGTCTCAAAAAAAAAAAAAAAAAAATAAAATAAAAAAAATATATTTATAATTATTATTATTATTTTTTTTTTTTTTTTTTTAATTTTTTTT
>CAUYPK010114163.1:0-88974 GCA_963574355.1 Loris lydekkerianus | reverse complement strand
ATCAGACCAATGACTTAAGATATGATGTGCTCAGCCAAGGAGCTTGGATTTTTTTGTGGATGTGTATGAAATAAAGTTACATTTTTGTTGCCTTTTTCTGTTTTATTACTTTTCTAAATTTATACTTTTTTTTTTTTTTTTGTAGAGACAGTCTTACTTAATCACCCTTGATAGAGTGCCATCGCATCACACAGCTCACAGCAACCTCCAACTCCTGGGTTTAGGCAATTCTCTTGCCTCAGCCTCCTGAGTAGCTGGGACTACAGGTGCCTGCCACAACACCCGGCTATTTTTTTGTTGCAGTTTGGTCCACGACCAGGTTTGAATCTGCCACTCCTGGTATATAGGGCCAGTGCCCTGTCCACTGAGCCACAGGTGCCACCCTAAATTTATGCATATTAATTACACATATTTATGAGTACAGTGTGGTATTTCAGTACATGTGTGCAAAGTGTGATGATCAAATTAGGAATACATTCATCTCCTTTAAGATTCTATATTTTGTATGTGTTGGGAACAGTTGAAATTCATTCTTCTAGCTATTTGAAAATATGCAGTAAACTATCATTTAATTATAGTCACTCTACAGTACTATAAAACACTAGGACTTATTCCTCCTGAGTTTCTATCCTATCTAGCTCTAATTTTTTAATCTGTTAACTAACCTCTCACTTCCTTCCCTCCCCTTTCCCTGGCCAAACCTTTACTAATGACTGTTCTACTCTCTACATCCAAAAGATCAACTCTTTAACTTGCACATGTGAGTGAGAACATGTGTTTTATCTCTCTGGGCCTGTGTTTGTCTCATTTAAAATCTCCCAAGCTCATCCATATTGCCAAGGGGCTTTGATTGGTTGTGAACTTATTAGCTTCTTTATGCCTCAGTGTCTCATTTCTAAAACAAGGCTAATTATAGTACTTCCTCAGTAATGTTGTGCTGATTAAACGAGCTAATGCAAATAAAGTGCTCAGAGCAGATGCTGACACGTGGTAAACACCATTCAAGTTTTAGCTTTAAATATTAAATGTTGCTGTTTTCCAGCATTAAGTCCTTTGCACTCCCTATCCTGAGACTGAGTTCCATTGTTCCTTTTCAGATGATATGATCCTTCCTAGCCTGACTTGCTCAGAACCTGTTTTGGGTCTTTGAGGCACTGACAATGTAATGTAAGAGGAAAAATGCCTCCCTCAAATCTGTAGAAACAAACACCAGGCTTTGTAAATTTATTATGATCATTTTGTATTACTTGAAAAGATTGACAAAGGGCAAACCTATGAGGTAAGACTCCTCAGAAACCCACTGAATGAAGCAACAGTTTTGACCAATTAATTTTGGCAGTTCACCCTATCTCTACTATGGACTGAATGTCTGTCTGCCCAAAATGCATAGATTGAAGTCTTCATCTCCAACATGATGGTATTTGCAGGTGGTCCTTTTGAGGGGTAATTAGGCATAAAGGAGGTCTTGGGAGTGGGCTCTTCATGTTGGTATCAGTGCCCTTATAACAAGAGTAAGAGACCAGCACACCTGCTCTTTCTACCATTTGAGGACACAGTGAGAAGACTGCTATGTGCAACCCGAAAGTTGGCACTTAACAGACACCAAATCAGCCAGCACCTTGATCTTGGACTTCCCAGACTCCAGAACTATGAGAAATAAATGTTTTTATTTAAGCCACTCAGTCTGTGGTATTTTGAGTGTATAATAGCAGTTCAAACAGACTGGAAGACCTTCTTTCTCCCAGAATATTCACTGCAGGATTGTAATTCCCATCTACAGCCAAAGGAATGTCACCTCCAGCCACCTCCACTGTTAGAAGCAGGCACAGCAGTCTCTTGATAAGTCAGCATCTCAAGATCCACTTTCCCAGGACTTATGCTTGTTTGTTAATATTGTTTAGATCTCAGCAATTTCCAGCCTCCCTCCTTTAGCCTTCTGCCCCCTTCTGTACTGTAGTTCTCAACTGTGAGCTTCTTCACCCTCAATGAATCCTCGACAGAGAAAATTAGAGGAAGTCCCCTAACTATATTCAAAATAAAGAAGGTAGAAAATTAGGAGAGACATCCTTCCCATGGTTTAAAAGCAAAGGTATGCCTTTTTAAGTCAATGCTAGCATTTCAGAATAGCAGCCGTGTAGGTGCAATGAGCAACCACCCCCACATAACTAACTCGTGAACTCTGCCCCAGTCTGACATGTCAAACCTAACTGCTGCTGGTCTGCAGGACAGTAAAGGAGCCAGGACTGCCTGGAGAGACAGAAGAGCCACTTCTAGGCTAGGTCTTCTGCTAACCAGCTATATGACTATGGAAAAGTGAAGGCTCATTATCATCTCAGCAAAGCTATTTAATCCTATAAGGTCACAAGAGTCCAATTAGTGGGCTTGTCCATAATTTTACATCAAGCCCAACTTCAGGAGTTACCTGTACAGAGAAGAGTTTCTGGACCTAGAGTTCCACTGTGGCCCCTAGAGTTCCACTGTGGCCCCTCATTAAATACTGTCATAGTGCTCACTTGGGTTGTGTGAGGTCTGATGATACACCAATCCTGAGCCTCTCATTTTGATCACTTTCTCTTGAGGACATCAGGCAAAACTTTCCTTTCATAAGAAAATTCCATTTCACTATTGCCCCAGGTGCCTTTGACATCTCTGTGTTCCCCCATCACCTTGGTCACCTGATTATCTTGTAATGGACCACCAAGTCAGCATCACATATGCTCCATTTTTGCAGCCAGTTTTTCTCTGTCTTTGACATCATTCATGTGTTATGGGCCTGAATTCAGCACAGCTCCCCTCGGAGGGATGCATAGAAATAACAGTGATACCAGAACACTTCTCATGTTTGTCCTTGCACAGGAAATTGTCCTCAGTCTGTGAATCAAAAAGAACATTTTAATGTTCTTTCTTCTCCTGCCCACCTTCTCACCTCCAGCCTACCCCTTTTGAAGCAATGACAGTCTTTCCATCTGGTCTTGTTAACCCATGGCTTAAAAAGCAAATTTTTCTACATGATTGATATTTTCAGTGTAAATCTAGAGCTTTGCCTTCAAAGCCTGACAGAAATAAATAAAAAGACAAATTATAGGTGCTTTGGTTGTCACTGCAGGGGCTCCTATCATACCATCAGCTTTCTTGTCCACAAATGTGTGAACTGCCTGAAAGACTAAGGTAATTGAAAGGCAGGCATAAACTCCCTGGTTTCTCAGATATTAACGGAAATTGTCTCCTACCGAGGTTGCTTTCTGGTTTAGTATTCTGAAAGAGAAGCAGGCCATTCTGTTTCTAACACAAGTATTGAACACACTTTAGTCCATCAAAGAAGAAAAATCTCAGTGGACTAATATGGCTGCTCAGTTCTGCTGATCCCATACTATGCTTAGTAGAATTTCTCTCTTTCCCTCTCCCACTGTTTCCTCTCCCTCTCCCCCTCTCTCTTCCTCTCTCTCTCTCTGGTTCTCTCCAACTTTCTTCTATTCTGTCCTTTCCCCCTCCTACTTCAGAGAGAAAGTAAAGCAGCACATATGCCTGAGCATTCACTTCATCTTATGCCCAAAACATGTGGTACATATGATCAGTGTGTGTGTGTGTGTGTGTGTGTGTTTATAAGAAATCTGGACAAGAAATGAAAAAAATATATAGGAAAAATGATAAACCATGGCACTATGCCTTAAATGTGTCTCCCAAAGCTCATGTGTTAGAAACTTAATCCTTAACACAACAGTGTTGGGAGGTGGCGCCTAATAAGAAGTGATTAGGCCATAAGGGCTCTGCCCTCATGAATGGAGTATGCCATTATTAAAGGAATGGGTTAGTTATAAGAGGGTGGGTTTGTTTATAAAAATGAGTTTGGGTGGCACCTGTGGCTCAGTGAGTAGGGTGCTGGCCCCATATGCCGAGGGTGGCGGGTTCAAACCCAGCCCCTGCCAAACTGCACCAACAAAAAAAAAAAATAGCTGGGTGTTGTGGTGGGTGCCTGTAGTCCCAGCTACTGGGGAGGCTGAGGCAAGAGAATCGCTTAAGCCCAGGAGGTGGAGGTTGCTGTGAGCTGTGTGATGCCACGGCACTCTACCAAAAGGCCATAAAGTGAGACTCTGTCTCTATAAAAAAAAAAAAAAAAAAAGAGATTGGTTTCCGCTTGCTCTCTCACTCTTCTTTCTTACCCTCTCATCTTCCAGCTTCCATTATGGCATGATGTAGCTCTAGGGCCCTTGCCAGATGCCAGTACCATGTTGTTGAACTTCCCAGTCTCCACAACCATGAGTCAAGTAAATTAGCAGCATGAAATGGACTAGAACATGTTAGCTTCAAAAATATTGATTAATACACATACTTAACCTATAAAAAGTGATTAATTATGATTTATGTGTAGGTAGATAATAAGCTATTTTAAGAAATAATGGGTAAATCAGCTGCTCAGCTGCTCAGCAGCTCTGAGTGGCTACGTAACAACTGGGTGGGTTCACAAGTCTCGTGTGAAGCTAAGATTAACCATGGTCTTCCCAGCTAGGCAAGAAGCCCTCATTCAAATCAGCCAGTTACCTGGCTAGCTGGTAGGCAACCCAATGTTTCAGGAGTTTTGTCAGATTTTCTGCTTGCCACTCCACACCCTCACCATAGGCCACCTGACTGTCTAGAACTCTCCCTTCGTTTCAAGGCAATTACAAGTGTCCTGGACTGGTGAAGTGGGTGGCTTACACTTAGAACAATTTGGATGGGGCTCATTAAATGATAAGGCATTGATAAGTAGCACTTCTGTTAATAGATTATCATGAAATGTGTGAGGCATCCTAGGAAGGCACTTCTCAATGCCATGGTAACTTTCAAGGCAGCTTCTCTGCCCATGTCACTTGCAGTATTCATGTAAGTGGTCAGTGGCAGTCTGTAGGATATACCTCGGCTCCCATGTAGCTCCCTGAAGTTAGTGATAATTAATGTACTTGCTGATTGCCTCCTCCTCCTCTATTCCCTCCAAGCTCTAGAGGACTTTAATTTTAGCACTTTCTGCCCTCTTCAAGGCTATATCCCACTCTAGCCCAGGTGACCTTCCCCTGATCTAAGGCAGAGGGGAGGGTAAGCAGGGGGCAATTCTTACACTCCACACTCCCTCTATCCTCTTTCAATTTATTTTCATAGTAGAAGTAGTTCCCCTAGCTTTCTTCAAAGCCTCTCTATAGGTGTTCAAGAACTAGTTTCAAAACATTTTTAAAGATTCAATATTGAAAGTGACTTTCTCCTTGCAGACCTGCTGTAACAATCCTAATCCTCCCTAGGCAACTGTGAATGCCTTTGTCTGACTAGAAGAAAGGTCAGAACATAACTGTTCAGAAAAGAAAGAGAGGCCAGTAATTTAGTATTTGAAGACAGCATCTCTCTAAAGCCACATTCCCTGCCCCCGTCCCTCTCCAACAATTCATTACTCCTTTGCTTCTCCTTCAATAACTCTGATGAAACTTCTTTCTCAAACCTTTGTTATATCTACTAGTTTCTTTTGTTGAGACCTCAATCTCTGATAGTATTTGATAATGCTGATCGCACCTCTGTATTAGGAAGGGGGAGTGGTGATACATAGGGAGTAGGACTCTGACGCTGTGCTAGCTTAAGTTAAGAGGAGAAATTATTGGAAGGATGCTGAGGTATTTCTTCCCACATGAATTACCTGTTCAACCCTTTGTCTCAGGGTCTGTATTCAGGCCTGGCATTTTCAAATCTGTCCCCCTACCCTGGATAGTCATTAACTGTAATAACCTGTAACAAGTGAGGTTGAAATATCTAAATGTTACTGTTTTCAATCATTTGAAACCTACCTCCTTGTAATTTCCACATATTATTTCTGCCTCTTCCTTACAGTCACACTTTGGTATAAAAAGCTAGATTTGGATGATAAAACTTTAGGCAAGAACTCATCAACCATTCCTCATGTAAATCTTCTCTAAATTTATACATAATACAGAAAAAACAATTCTGAAAAATAGCATCTTTAATGAGTATTCTAATCCTTGTCATCTTAAAGTTTTGTTAAAATATATTTATCAGTATCAGAACAATATAGAGATAGTGTTTGTATATAAAGCATACTTTCAATTTCATTTAAGCCCACTCATTTTGCCTCCCGCAACCATGTTTTTATTTTGGTGAAAGATGAATAAGGAATAAAGAGAAGCCCAGTGCTTCAAACCTATCTACCATGTACTCCCTGAAGAATCTGGGAGTGAATCCACATTAGCGGGGACTGTTCTCAAATATGCAATCACTCAATTCCTCAGATCTGAACTGATGCTTCTTTCACAGCAAAAAAAGAGGGAAAAATTGCAGATCTTATGTTTGTCACTTATCAGAGAAAAACCCCAAAGAGAAGATTAAGTTATATTTGTTCTCAAACAAAAAAGCAGAAAGTACCCCTGTGACCACAGCATAATTAATTCTGCTCTGACATTTTGGTGGTTCAATCTCCTTACAAGAATGGGAACGCCCACATGTAGTGACTAACCCAAAAGGGCGAAGCAGGAGTTTACTACTCAGGATGGAAATAAGTTTATCTGTCTTTCATCATTCATTGAATTTAGTTACATTGAGGAGAGCCAACCTCTTCGATCAGGAAATTGTGTTCTTTCTGTTCTTCTAATCAATTTTAAGAGTGTGTTTTGGCCCAAAGGCTAGGTCAATCATACTTAATAGAATCATATTGCTAAAAAAAAATCCATGTATCTCTAATTTTACAAATAAAAAAGTCAAGGTCTAGGAAACATAGCAATTTTTCCAAGAACACACAGCTAGCTTGTGCAAAGGCTCATGAATTGTCTTCATCCTGACTGACATTAAAAAAAGATAAAAGAGGGGTCTCAGGTTGGGAAAACAAAGGACTATGTTTATACAGATTGCTGGGAGTTGAGGGAATAAGTGAACACTGGAGAAGGAGGAAGAATGTGTCTCCACACTGCAAGAGCTGTCCAAGTGCCCAGATGTGCCTTGTTCTGACTCAGCCTCAGCTGCTGACTGGATTCTGAGTGAGCAGACAGGGCCTCCAGGAAGCCTACTGGGTGTCCACAGAGCAGGGCCTTGTGCTGGTGATGGAGAAGCTCTGCCCTCTGCATCTCAGGATGCCCGCCTCACACTCGGACATGGTCTGCTCCTTGCCGTTCACTTCCACGCACACGCTAAACCCTTCTTCCTCACATTCTGATGCTTCCCGACAGACACACTTGCTGCTCTGGGCTGGAAAAATAATTGAGAAAGGCTTAATGGCACATGGCGGAGGTGGGGGAATCAAAGCACATTACCTCTAAAGTAATGATGTGTTGATTCAAGAGCTACTGTAGCTCCTGCCTTGAATTCAGGGTGATCAGAAAATTGAGGCACTTTGCTTCACTCAGAATAAATAGGCTCTGAGCCTACTTAGTTCTGGGAAGCGGCCACTTTACTGTCAAGCCAGTCTGAGTCTTTTGACATCCTCAGGCTTGCTATTGCTTGGGCCCACGTGGTTCATCTAAGTCAAGAGCTGTCTGCCTCTGTCCTCCCCCGTGCTGCTGCCCCTGTGAGACAGCAATGGTGTGCAATCTTTAATCCCCACCAGACCAAAATATCTTCACCAGCAAAGAGCTAAGAGTCAAGACTTGAAAAGGGAGAGAGAAAGAAAAGAGCAATTCAACTGTTTTGGGGCAGGGCATGGCATATAAAAGGCTACATATTCCAAGAAACAAACTAGAAATAAATTACAAACGCAAGGGATCTGTGCAGGAAAGTATGTGGCTGGAATATACCAGCCTGGTGTCTCCAGAACAAGAGCAGCAAGGTTAGCCAGCACACAGTGGTGACCACCAAAAAAAAATGACCCAGACATGGCTGGAACGGTGCATGTCACTGTCTGGCATGGAACTGTGATGGAGTGAGGAGGAAGGTGCCAGTAGGTGTAGGGCAGGCCTGGCAGGGAGTGAAGAGCTGACAGACACTTGGATCACTAAGTGTGGATCAGATGGATCACTAAGTCCAGCTCCCGAGTTTTCAGATAGAGAAACCCAGGAACTGTCTCGGCTCTAGAGATTCAGACCTGTCCCTTTCATAAGCCAGCCCAAACCATGGGAGATGTGCCCCATGCCCTTGGTGGTATTCAAGATCATTACATGCCCTGCTTGGACATAGCATTAGCAAATACTGAACCGCAACTCAAGATAGAACTGTTTTTCCCATTCTCTCCCATCTGATTGTTTCTAAAAGAAAATGTCAGCTTGGTGCTAGTATATTTTTAACACCCTCTAACACTTGCTTAAAAAACAAAGAAAGAGCATTGTCAGTCTCAGAGGAGTATCTGGCTAGAATATACAAGTTTATTTTGTTTCTTTACATGTATTTCTATAGTTACCTAATAGTTATGAGAAGTAATACTTTCTTTTAATGACATGATATAAAGTCTCTATTTTTAAAAAGTTATTTTTATGTCAGTCTTTTAAAAAATGAATACATAATATGGATATAGGCAATATCAACTTACGAACAACTTGTACTTACAAATGGAGGCTATAACAGTAAGTTCCCAAGCTACAAACATCTGACTGATGTACCACTTGCACTTACAAATGAAGTTATTGCAGGTAATAGGTAAATGTACCCGTTCCAACTTACAGACAAATTCAACTATCTCGTTCACAACCTGGGGACTGCCTATAACGCAAGGACAGAGCAGAAGT
This sequence comes from Loris lydekkerianus, assembly GCA_963574355.1. Classification (NCBI taxonomy): domain Eukaryota; kingdom Metazoa; phylum Chordata; class Mammalia; order Primates; family Lorisidae; genus Loris; species Loris lydekkerianus. Next base: position 80,293 of record CAUYPK010114163.1, on the reverse strand, counting down.
AATGAAAGTAGAATGAGAATCACCAATATTTGAGAGAACATTCCCACTATCAGGAATTAGTTCCCATCCTCTGAGTTCCCTAGTCTGTCCATCCTGGCAGGGAAAGGAGGAGGGAGGCGGCCAGTTCACTGTCAAGCCAGTCTGAGTCTTATGACATCCTCAGGTATCTGCTTAGACCCACTGCTAAACTTGTAACCACATTCTTAAAACCTCACTGTGATTACTTTAGCATTCTTATTTAAGTATGAATATGAAAGGCCCCTTACCATCACATTTTCCCCATAGTGGACACGCATCACAAGCTTTCTCAGCTGAGGCGGGCAGAGTACAGCTGTCCCTACCAGTAAGGGTGTAATTTCTACCCTGACAGTGGAGAACATGCATCTTGCAAACTGTCAGAGGCAGAATCCTTTTGCTTCTCTCATCTCGAGCACATACATCCAAGGAAGATCTGAAACGTATTTTTAAATGACAATATTTACAAGATTTTTATTCTTAAGAGCTGAGAAGAATCAAAAAGTGAGACTCTGAGCTTAGTGTCCCCAGATATTATCACCCAAGCAACAAAATGGGACAGAAACTCAAATCCTCTTCATTCCTAGGACCAACCTTGTTTGTTCTCAAACAAGGTTGAGAAGGATATCTTGGTCCTAGGATATCCTTGAAGATATCCTAGGACCAAGATATCTTCAAATATCTATCAATCTTCAAATGATTTGAAATGAAGATTTCAAATGAAGATTTGATATCTTCAAATATCTATCATTTGAAGATATTCAAAATGAGCATCTTTATATTTGCCCTTTATTTGCTCACATTTTTTACAAGTGTAGATAGCTAGTATTTATCTAGTTTCATTTATAAGAGATCAGATATAGGGCAGTGCCTGTGGCTCAGTGGTAGGGTGCTAGCCCCATATACCAAGGGTGGTGCAACTCAGCCCTGGCCAAAAAGCAACAACAACAACAAAAAAAAAAAAAAAAAAAAAAAAAAAGAAGAAGAAGAAGAAGAGATCAGATATAGAAAGTCAAATAAGAGGGCAAAGTCTGTCAGCAACACCTACCAGATTAACAAGGGAGGAGACAGAAAAATCAACAAAGCATTCAAAGAGATCATCATCAAATGGGACCGTTGACTGCAAGAGAAATGGGTTCCTTCCAGCCCAGCGACCAAGGTTTGTGTCCATGAAACAGCATTGTCCAATAACTGATGAGTCTGACTCATTAAGGGAAGATGGCACTGTATTTTTCATGGTATTTTAAAAATATCTATGTTTACAAAATAGTTTAGAAATATTTCCATAAGACTTGATGTGGTAGGTATGCCTACAATCCCAGCTACTTGGAAGGCTGAGGCAAGAGGATAGCTTGAGAGTGGGAGAATCACTTGAGCCCAGAAATCTGACACTAGCCTGGAAAACACAGCAAAACTACATCCCAAAAAAAATGAAAAGCAATTGACCAGGTAGGGTGTACAGTGCCTGTAGTTCCAATGACTTGAGAGGCTAAGTCATGAAGAGGACTTAAGTCCAGAAGTTTGAGGCTACAATAAGCTATGATTGTATGACAAAGTGAGAGACTTATTTCAAAAAAAAATATTTCCATAAAGCATGTTTCTTTTTTCACAAGCATTGGTACTAAAACAATTAAGAAAAAAGGCCACTAGTAAAAAAAAAACCCCACAATTCTGAGTGCTGATGGATAAAGGCACCAATTGCTACAAGTAAAATGTTAGAAAACAAAGCATTTTTGTATACCAGACAGAGTCAGAAAGAGTCCATATTCACATATTTTATTTAGTTCTAATATTTTCCTCTTTGACCAAGAGCTAAACTTACTTAGAGATATTTATATAATAGAAACAAATCTATCTTTTGATCTGCTTATTTAAACTTTCGAAAGAATACTCAGATCAGCTGAAAGGGCAGAGACCTTACAATACTCCCTTGTAATCAGTACCTGAAACCGTGAAATGACATGAAAGCTTATATCATGTCTACAAACAAGAGACTAAAGATAAATAAACTGGGGAAGTTAGAAAGAGGATGAAAATGAATCACAGTAAATAGTGGTTATTTGAGAATAGCAGCAGAGTCAGGACATCAAAATCAGAAAGTGTCTGGGCTGACCATAATTTCCATTCATACCATTTAGTTATGCTCTTCAACATGTCAGAAGTTATTATATAAGATCCCTACCTCCTGTATGTTCCAAGAAGTTGAATAAGGATTTTGATGACCATAATAACTAAAAGCCAAGAAATTTATCAGTAAATTCATATTTCTGTTTGTTCTGAACCTTAAAATTAATCAGTAAATTTGGGGGCCATAGATCGCCTGTTTCCTCTCCAGATCTATCCCCTAGCTCTGCTGCACCTGCCTGGGAGGCTGATGTGTATAAACCACATCCTAGGCTTCCCCATCCTTCAGCTTTGGGAGACAGACAGATAACCAGCAACAGATGAACCAGATTAAAATGCAAAGACCCTCAACCCTTGGTAAGCAAGATGTTCAATCTAACAGAGATATCTAATCTATCATCCCATTTATCTTGAATAAAATAAAACAGAGACATGAGTGGAAGCAGTTCTTACCCACATTCATAGGGCATCTTACAAACACATCTTGAATTCTGAAGTTTCTCCCAGAGCTGACATTTAGGCACTGCTTGTGTTAAAGGAGCATCTAAAAGAAAAGGATAAGGGTGATGCGATTGTTAGAAGGTGATTCTTCATAATAAACAAGGTATTATTTAAATTATTGAAGCAGGGAAGCAAGGTCTGTAATGTTCTCAAGTGCAATGAATTTACATAGTAACAAAATGACAGTAATAGTAAATCTGCAAAGCCTTTTCTAAGACAGGGAATTCCCAGGAACACTCCACCAACAATTGCATTGGTAATAATAGCTACTATTTCTTGAGCATTTACAACTGGTCATGCACTTTTTATACATTTGGATATTTAAGCTTCCCTAAAAAATGCCCATTTAAGACATGAGAAAACTAAATATCAGAAAACTTAGAAAACTGGTGTTAATTCACACATTCAACACATTAGTGAAGCCAGGGCTTAAGTCCACATTTATCTGAATCCAAAACCAGGAAAGGGACTCCCTTTCAAAATGCCAGTGTCTATAAACAGTTTGGAGTTTGGACTCAAATTTGCCCACTGTCCCTATAATGGGACAGAAAGCAGCAACATAACTTGATCAATACACAAAAAAAGAGAATCCCCTGGTCCCGAGGAGATTTGCAACAACCTCTAAGTGCAAATGGTCTCTCTCAACAGTGAGCAAATGTCTGGAGGCACGTACATTAATAAAATTCCTTCTCTAACTTTGCGTCTTATAGAAACTAATAAGAAGTCAACCATCATTCTAGTTTTGACAGGAAAGCACCCTGGTCCTGCCTGGAAAGGCATAATTTGACAGCCATTGCCTTGGCTATCCCTGACTATAATGGGAATAATTTAAAACACTGTGGTTTTTTTCACCTCCTACCAGCTTCATTACAATGGAATTCATTGGTATATACTTTTACATTATAAAAGTAGACACTCATTTTATATATATCTATATATCTCTGAAGAGCCTGTTTTTGATGTACAAGCTATGGAACCCTTCCTTACTTTAGAAAATTTAAGAGCTTTAGACATAACAATATAATCTCAAGAACAATCCATAAACTTGTAAAAGTGGCAGCAGTGTGAAGCAGGCCTGCTTGGGCCAGCAAATTCAATGACAAGTCCTCATTCTTTACTTTCAACACTTTATCTTAAAATGGCATTATCCTGAACATCAGTGGTGTTACCCTGAATTGGATCTTAGAACATAAAAAAGACATTAGTGGAAAAACTAGTCAATAGCATTGTACTAATATTAATTTCTTAGTTTTAACCAACCAAGTTACGAGAAGTTATGTAAGATGTTAATATTATAGGAAGAATGAGTGAAAGGTATATAGAAACTATACCTGCAACTTTTCTGAAATCTAAAATTATCCCAGAATAAAATGCTTTTTTAAAGTGGTATTGTCTACATCAATACCACTGTTTTCCAAACAGTGTGCACACTGGTGTGTTGTGAGGGGAACTTAGGTGTGTCATGAGAATTGTTAAAGATCATTAATCAAATTATTTCAAAAGAAGTTCAAAGCACAGTAAGTATATTCTTTTTACTCCTTTTTTGATCAACATAAATTTAGTGTCCCATGGAAGTTTAACCATAAGTTCCAAGTGTACCATGACATAAAAAAGGTTGAAAAACACTGGTCTACTTCAATGCTTCTCAACCAGAAGCCACTTTGCCTCCCTGGGGACATTCTCAGTTTTCACAACTGCTGGATGATACTGGCATCTGGTGGATAGATACCATGGGTGCTCCTGAACATGCTATAATGCACAGAATAGGCTCTCATGCTCCAAGTTCTAATAACATTGAGGTTTAGAAGGCTTAATCTATACGTACTTAAACTTAAATTTAATAATCAATTCACATAAATTAGTTCTGCACTATAACTGGAAATTTATTTTCAGATAAATTTTGAAATTTTAAAGTTCAAATGTTTGCTGAAAGTTGCTGTAATTTCCTTGTGAAAAATCACTGATAGCATGACCTAGATTAATCTTAAATGCAAATATTTTTTAATTTAAGAAGAATATAGCTTTGTTATCTCTATAGCTTGTTTAACCAAATAAACACATTCTTAAAGTCCACTGAGGCTATGTACCTTTGCTATTTTAAAACCAAATAGCTTCATATCGAGATGAATATACAGGTTGGGCATAGTGGCTCATGCCCATAATCCTAGAACCCTGGAAGGCCAAGATGGGATAATTACTCTCTACTAAAAATTAAAAAAAATTAGCCTGGCACTATGGCAGGTGCCTGTAGTCAGGAGGCTGAGGCAGGAGGATCACTTGAGCCCAGGAGTTTGAGGCTGCTGAGAGTTAGGCTGAGGCCATGGTGCTCTCGCCTGGAGCAATTGAGTAAGCCTCTGTCTATAAATAAATAAATAAATAAATAAATAAAATAAATAAATAGGCTTTGCACCCATAGCACAGTGGTTACAGCGCTAGCCACATACACTGAAGTTAGCAGGTTCGAACCCAGCCCAGGCCAGCCAACCAACAATGACAACCCTAACAAAACATTGCAGGGCATTGTGGCAGGCACCTGTAGTCCCAGCCACTTGGGAGGCTGAGGCAAGAGAATTGCTAAGCCCAGGAGTATTTTTTGTTTTTGTTTTGAGACAGAGTCTCACTTTGTCACTCTCAGTAGAATGCTGTGGCATTATAGCTCACAGCAACCTCAAACTCTGGGGCTTAAGAGATTCTCTTGCCTCAGCCCCACAAGTAGCTGGGACTACCAGCACCAGTCACAATGCCCGGCTATTTTCTTTCTGGTTGTAGTTGTCGTTGTTTGGCAGGGTGGGCAGGATTTGAACTCACTAGCTCTAGTGTATGTGGCTGGCACCCTAGCCACTGAGCTACAGGCTGGCACCCTAGCCACAGGCATTGGGCCTAAGCCCAAGAGTTTGAGGTTGCTGTGAGCTATGATGCCTACCCTCAGCGACATAGTGAGACTCTGTCTAAAAAAAAAAAAAATGACTAGAAGAGAAAGGAGAAGAGAAGAGAGAATAGAAGGGAAGGGAGGGGAAGGGAAGGGGAGGGAAGAGAAGGGAAGACTAAAATATAATGAATGTATGGGAGAATGAGGGGTTAGCGTTTAATGAGTACTGAATCTCAGTTTAGAAAAATGAAAAAATTCTGGAGGTGGATGATGATGATGGTTGAACAACAATGGAAATGTAACTAATGCCACTGAACTTTGCATTTAAAAAATGATTAAAATGGTAAGTTTTATGTTATGTACATTTTACCATAATAAAAAAAAAGGCTAAATACTGAAATAGCCAGTATTTTAAAGTATCAGTTTGAGAGTCTGATAAACGTCAGATATTTTTGTTTATTATAGGTTTATTTTAAGGGTAGTTATTACTGTCATACACATCTTCAGAAAAACACACAGATCTGAAAAATATCCTTGATTAAAACCAACTTTAATAGAATTTTTTACTAAGTGGGAGAAAATTCATATGAAATTATGTAAAATAACTGAAGCATTTTAGAAAGACTAGCCTACCATCTCATGTGAAACAGAAGTGTCATCTCATCAACTGTATATTGTTCTCTTTCATTTTGGAATTAGAAGTACAGATCTGTTACTTTAAATATCACAAGTAAACTCATATTTATGTTCCAGTGTATATAGAAAGCAAAGCAGTTGTCTTCTGATATGGGGTCTTGACAGCAAAAGGACATATCAGTACTGGCCCAGGACTGGACAATCCACCAGACATGCTGGGTGCCCATCTACCATGCTTTGTCACATGGAGTGTTTCGTTGTAAATATGTAATTCACCTAACAGTATCATTCATAGAATCTAGTACTCCATCCACACTATAAAAGACAATTCTAACATTGGATCAAAAGTCATGTATTAGAGAAATAGTATCATATAAAATAACACACAGGTGAGTTTTTCTTCATTCTTGTTTTTGTTGTAAATATATTTCCACTTATTAAACAAATGTAAACAAAGAAGAACTAGAAAGTTATTTTAAAATAAATCCACCTCATCTCAAATTATCTCCAAAAAGAAGTAGTTTCACTTTTTGAATCTCTTCCTACTTTAGGTCCTTCAAAGCCATTTTAATTTCTCTGGTGTTCAAAATACTGGATTTTTGGATTTCAACTATTAAGAACAACTTCACAAACCACCACACTTTTCCTTCAGTAATGTCTGCTTTGCAATATTAAGTGAAAATACCTTTAAAATTTTCAATTTAAAAAATACCAATAAATTCTGTAAGAGTCCAAAAATGAAATATGCAGAATTTTAAATAAATCATGACCTCAATTCTGTACTTAGTGAAAGTACAGGAAAAAAAAAAATCAGGACAAAACCAAAAATTTATTTTTAAATTCTTTCTTACAGTCTGCTTTCCCTTCAGATCAAATAAGCTATTTGACTTTTACTAAAAATCCTTTATTTTCTCAGCACCATAACATATATAAAGCTAATCTTTCACATGGAGGATTTAAGTTAAATGTTTCAGACTCACTAGAGCTATCCCTACCTTTCCTGGCATTCCATGAGTCTTTTTGTACTATTTGATAAAAAGAAAAAATGTTACCCAATCTATAAACTGACTTCCTCACAGGGGGCAGAGATGGAGGGAATGACTCACAGCTATGATAATACAGTACCATGAAGGTCACCACAAGAATTCTCACTCGCCTGAGTTTAAGTGTCCTCAGACAGGCGCAGAAGCCGCTCACCTTTTTGCACACAGCGGGCATTTTTCATCTCAGGATTCCACTTAAGGCTGGAGCCACAGAGAAAAGCTGAAGGACCTTCTAAAGACATGCCACCTGAACAGGAAAATGTCACCTTCTCGCCAACGCTGTAGAAAGGTTTGTGGGGGTGACTCTGTATGCCATCCGTCAGTACAGACAGAACACAGGCAATTTCTAAAGATAAAAGGGAGCAGAATATAAGGGTCATTGCTTTTTTAAACCAACTTTTTATTAAATGAGTGTTGATACACTTGTTCTGCTTTTTCACATCAGAGGATGAGGAAAAAGTGACCTCGCTGTGATGGTGGCCTGAAAGATACATCCCACAGATCAAGAAGTGGTTTTAGGGTGGTACAACATGCAAATGCTCTCATTCAGATGCCTCTATCTGAACAAAATAAGATGCAAAGCCCTTAAGGAAATAAATTGATTGTGGCGCACCCCTAGAGTTTAAATGCCACAGACTATCCTAATGAGTTTACCTAATAGAGTCCCCTAGCCTATTCTAATTTGCACCAGAAACTTTACAGTCATAATAAAATTGATTTCACTGAATGGGAACATTACTAACTAGAGAAGGCTGAAAGCTTATTCCAGTCACTCCTGAGACGTGGACGGCATCATATCAGCCTTTCAGAAAAAGGAAGGCAAGACATGGAGCATTTGGTGAGTGGCTACTTCTTGACACATTCCCTTCCACGTAATTTTCTCATCTTAAATTACACTCTACACTCTACAACTGAGACCATTTACTTTGACAGTGCCTTTCCCCAGCAAGCCACTGTAAGTCTTCTCCACATCTGGCCACAGGGTCTCCAATAAGAGAGTATCCTTCATTGCATGTGTACATTATATTTTTCCCAACAGGAAACATGGTACCTTCATCCTAAACAAAATAGACAATGTAAGGAGGAAGAGTTTATTTATTTGTGCATACATTTGGACTATAAATCATACCTTCTTTTAATCATCAAGCAATGTACCTTTAAATAACTGATTCAATAAAGTGTCTATAAAACATTTTTTCCCTGTATAGTAAATAACACTGGTACCATCACCAATTAAAATAAAGCCATTAATGCCACTGTACCATACTGATTGTTCCTGAAATACCAAGCAGTGTACTGATCATTTTACTGAAATTACTTTCGTGAACACTGCCCAAGTAAGTTCTTCCTTTTTTACTTATATGAAAAAGCAGGGTTTTATCAGATTTGGAGAATAGCTTCGTCAATCAACTTTGCATATTAAGGTAACATGGGCTGTTGGGGGGGGGGAATACTGCCATAAAAACGCCAGCAGGATTATTCAGATCCTGTCAGCATGTTAACTAAAGGTTCTCACTGATGATTTTTAAGAGAAATGTATATTGATCTTCTCCCATTCTACCTTCCAGCCCCACTCTATCAGTATGGAAAGTTGCTGGGGCCAGGTCAGATTCAAAGACATTTCATTAACCTAATATGACAGGAGGTGAGTGTTCATAGTGAAACAAGAAGCAGTTTAAAGTCTGAACCCATGAGGAGGTAGCCATGCTCATTTGGGGTATTTCTTGGTTCTTTTCCTTACCCTTCTGATACACAAGGGAATGGTGAAGAAACCCAGAGCTCGGAGAGGGGTTGGAGCTGGTACCTAGACCAGACCTGCTTGAGGAATCAGAACAAAATTTCCCAGTACTTCCTTCTTCTTATTGTCAATCTTGCTCCTCCTGGCCCAGTCTGGCTCCACCATGGAAGATGGTAGAACATGGAGACACAGGTTGATGCTGAGGTTTGAGGAGAACAGGGAAGGGCACATGTTCTGCTTTGAGTCAAGCTCTATGCCTTTCCCTACCTTGCAAAATGTACTTGTATATATGGAAGTCTAATTGAATAGCATCCAAACTTGGCTCTATACCAGAATCTCTCATAGTAATGTAAAAAATACTCTCAGGCTTTATGCCAAACCTATAGAATCAGAAAATGTGGAGGACAAGTGGCAACCAGAAATCTCTTGTTTGAAATTCTCTGGGTGACTCTGATGTAGCCAATCCATAGAGCAGTGCTTGGGACCCCTAGCTTCCAAAAGGACACCACATGCAATGGAATTGAGGGCAATAGCTTCATGGTTTGCTAAAGTATATGGGTTTGGTCGGCCTTATTTATGTTTCATTCAGGAACTCCATGGATTGTGGTGACAGTGGGGACACAGCATGGGTATAGACATATTAGGTTCACACATACACACATTCTCTCTCTCTCTGTCACCCCCTCCCAACACACACACACACACACACACACATACACACACTATTTTTGTCCAACAGTGCCTACATTTGGGCAAAATCTCAGTGAATGTGTGTTCAAGGGCCTGGAACTTGAGAGGCAATTTTCCTTGTGAGGAAAGCAAGGGTGGGGCAACGGTACGAGAATCCCCATGAACAATGTCTCCAAGTGTGAGCTATGAGGAGCCTTCACTGGGGGTTGGGGCAAAGACCTCACCGTAACAAGGACTGAGAACAGCACTAAATAAAATCTCCCCAAAGCCAAGAAAAGTCCCTAGAAGGGCAATATTTTTCCTAAGCAAGAAATTGCTCAAAGTTCAATGACCTCCACCCCATATCTCACCAGATACTTGCTAAATATCTTATTGACTCCTGGAATAAACTTACTGATTCAGGGATGTTCAACTTTTTTTTTTTTTTTTTTTTTTTTTTCTTTTTTCTCTTCCACAAATTGGAAAGATAAGAGTTGTCTCTGGCCACATGTTAAATACATAAACACTAAGGAAAGCTGATTAGTAGCAAAATTAAAAAAGGCCCTGCATACTTTTCATGATATCTAACAACACAAATAAGTAAAAAAAGTCTTCACAAAATCAGCATGTGGCCCACAGGCTGCTGGTTGAACACCCATGTATACTTTATCTTAAGTCCAGAATGATGAGGGTAAGAAAAGTCTTCTTTTAGTGGCAAAAATAAGAAAAGTTCTCTAAGCTGAAGAACTTGCTTATAGATTGGTATTTGGTGTTCAGAGTGGCAATGTGTAGAAGCCCTCTGGCATGGCTATATTTCTGATTCACTGGTTGGTTGTATCGGTTTCCCATGCCACACAAGATATACTGCCTCCTGCAGAATGTTAACCACCTTAGGTCACAGAAGAAAAATCACAAACTAAAACCCTCACCACTGAAACTAAAATGCATATATGAAATATTTTAGTGCTATTTCACACAAAAGAAGAAAATACTTTATGGTCTCAGTAGACAGAGTATTATAAAGAAAAAAATATCTTTCATAACAAACCTGTACAAATCCATCTTTCAAGACCGGAGGTGATGGACAAAATTCTGTTGGAACCAAAGACAAAGGAAAACAATGAGGTTCGAGCAATCTGAAAGAAAAAAGAAATGAAAACAATGAATGTGATTGATTTCCACAGTTTAATAAACATTTTGTATCACATTTTATTTTTCCTTTGCATCTGAAGGGACTCTGTTCATTGAAGTACATTAAGGTGATAATTTCATCATTTTCAGAATCCCACATCTGGTTGTATTCTATGGTGCAAATGCAAACATAAGCTCAAGTTTCCAAAAATAGTGTGTCAAATAGCTACTAACTTAGTGTCAAAAACAAACAAAAAGGACAAAAAGAAAAAAAAGCTGTTAAATACTTTAGTTTTTATTTGTTTAGAATGGCACTCAATAGCAAATAAAAAAAGAAAGAGAGAAATTGAGAGAAGCCACAGAAGAAAGGAAAGGCTTTGTATTTTCGTGCCCTTAATGGCACTCTCCCCCTTGCTTTTTGAACCAGGAGGCCTGAATTTCCTCTTATCCTGTGTCCACATGTTATGGAACGGGCCCTGCTGAGATGGTTGTAGCCTCTGATTTAACTGGAACAAACTGAAGGTTGCTAAGATCTCCCAGTGCCCCCAGGCATCCCATGAGACAGACACACCTAACACATACACACCTGGAATCTTCTTCGGAACCGTAGCTGGTACAAACCAGACAGGTTCCCATTTCACCCAGTCCCACCACGTTGCAAAGCTTGTGCCTGTTCCGGGAAACATTTGCAGCCTTTCTATTCAGGCAGCCTGTCTTTCCATGCCTTTTATTTCTCTGACAAGATGATCGGCCCTTTACCTTATAGACATGGTTAGCAAAAGGAGGAATTACTTTATGATTCCTAGAGGTTACCTATCTCAGTACCCACTTTTGCCTGCTCTTTGGTTCTGAAATTCATTTAGCATAGAATTAATTCTATATTAAAAATAAGGTAATTAGTTAGTAATCCCAAGAAGGAAGTAGCACAAAATTATAACTGCCTTTTATTGAGCATTTACTATCCACCAGGCACCCTGGCAGTTGTTCTGCATTACCTCAATTCATACTCCCACCAAACTTATGAGACAATTGGGGAATAACAAAGGCACAGAAACCTTGAATAACTCATCCAAGTTATAAGTAAATAACTACCAGAGCTGGATGTACACCCAGTCAGTTAGGTTCCTATAATCATGCTCTTTCTACCTTAGTGTCTACCTGTTTTCTGAAATACATACAACTGATAGCACATTCTTTGGTGAAAGCAAGTTTTGACAAGGTTTGGGGCAGGAATCCTAGCCTAAAAGAAAAACGGGGAAACAGAAGCTCTAATACCATCTCACTAATTCCAGTCAAAGAAACACAGAAATGTGAAGTATTTATCATAATTGTCCTGTTTGTACTGAAGAGGAAGATAATTCTCCTCCTCTGAGCACCAAAAAGAGTGGAAATTCCATCAATGCCTCCTGGATCCTGATTCTCCCAGAGACAAGGGCACTGAAAAGAGCTTTGTCTCCCCACCGGATCCATTCATTTGTCAGCCTCTTCATTCAAGAAATGATGGATGTTGTCAGGTTACAAGGCACCAAAGACTCAGGAATGAGGCACCCCACTACACCTCCCTACACTTCCACCATGCACCCATGTGCCTTGTTTCCTTCTTCAACTCACGGACCTTCAAATTTCACCAAGTCTGATTAGAAAAGTTTAATGAGGATAGTGTAGAACAGCGGGGTGAGGCATAAAGAATTCTGACCCAGGAAAATGATTCAAGATCTATGCAGTTTTGAGATAGCCTTTGGAAGGCCCTGCAAACAAGAACTTTGCCAGGAAGTTGTGCCAAGATAAAAAATAAATAAGAGGGAGTGACTTATCTGCCAAGTAACACAACACTTACAGAATGCTCAGTATGTGTCAGGCGTTGTACTGATAGCTTTTCCTGCTTAACCTCAGTTAATTCTGACAACATTCTTTTATCAGTTTACCTACTATTATTATTCTAATTTTAGAGGGGTGACAAGCAACTTGCCTGAAATCACATAGCATCTGCTTAATGGTAAAGTGGCCACTTGTGTCCACTCCACAGGACTGCTCCCAGTTACCCTGCCTGTCCTAACACTAGCTTCAGGAAAAACAGGGGCTCACAGGGCAAGTTGGCCACAATGTGCCTTCCTCCTTCAACTGGTCCCAGCGCTAAAGGGCAAAGCAGTCATGATAACAATTGCCATTTAACTTCTAAAACTTTCAACAGCAGCGGTCATGCCTTCCACGCTACAGAGGGTGCTGTGTTCTACTGGGCTCCCAGGAGGTTAGGTCTCCATTACCTCAAGTGCTCCAGCTCTTGGTCTGGGCACAGCCCATATTCTGTTGTCTCTCCAGGGCAGGATTTCCCGCCCCCACTGGGAGGCGGATTGTTGCATTCTCGGCTCCTTGTTTTCTTCCCTTGAACACAGGGGCCCCAAGAAGACCAGCAGCTCCAACCTCCATCAACCCCTCCTGTAAGATGGAAAGGTTGTTCAGCAAGTTCCGGGAGAGGAGGACTTTGGGGCTTAGCGCTGCGCTTCCCACTGATCTGCTTGTTTAGGGAGGATTCTGGGGATTGATTAATTTCCCTCTGTTCACTGAGGTTTTCTACAATGGCCAGAATGGCTCCCCACACCAGCTAGCCATGTCCCTATGAAGGCCGCACTAGCAAACCTCTAACAATAATATCTTAAATGCATTGATTATTTTACAGCTGTTACAAAGCACTTTCATGTACTTTGGTATCATTTTAGGCTCCTTTATTCAAAGTACTGACTTGGTATAAAGAAAATGTAACCTAGTGGATACCCCCAGTCTACACCCTAGGGCTGATGCTACAAAATGAGGACATGCTTAAGTAGAAGAAATGTTCTGAAATCACCAGTTTTACCTCTTCTCATCTTCCCTCTCCAGTCTAAAGGCATCATCTTCCCTCTCCAATCTACAATCAACCCACCCTGACCAGCTTCTACCTCACAACCTATTTAAGAGTCACAGTTCTTCTAGTGTTTCCCCTGATCATATCCCTGGGGGAGTCAAGAGAGAACTTGTCCCACAGTCTAAGAGCTTTTCTTTCCTGTTAGACAATAGGTGTGTGCACCTGTTGTTCCCTGGCTCCTCCTACCCTATATGACTTGTCTTCTCCCTCACACACCCCAAAACTAAACCAATTTGCATTATTTCTCATGATCTCCTTATACTGTTATAATTAGAAATTTGTTTAATAAAATATTTTAATTTATTTAATAAATTATATCAACAGTGAGTGATAATAGCTGAAAACATTGTGATCCAAGCCACAACAGAACAAATCACAGTGGTAGAATTTTAATTTACCAAGACAGGTTACCTTTAGGGACAAGGATCCTTCCTGCTCTATAAGCAACCATACTTTAGTCATGTATTTATCCATTTATCAAACATTTATGTAATAATTTCCATGGATCAAGCCCTATGTCAGGCACTGGGAATAAATAAAGAAACCAAATAGCCTTGACCTTAAGGAATGAGCTTTCCAGGAGAGAGAGACATATAAATAAAGATAAAAATAAATGTCTGGGCCAAGTGCAATGGCTCATGCCTGTAATTCAAATACTCTGGGAGGCTGAGGCAGGTAGATTTGCTGATCTTCTAAGTTCAAGATCAGCCTGAGCAAGAATGAGAATCTATCTCTACTAAAAATTGAAAATCTGGCCAGGCATTGTAGTAGATGCCTATAGTCCCTGCTACTCAGGAGGATCGCTTGAGCCCTGGAGTTTGAGATTCCTCTGAGCTATGGTGCCACGGCACTCTACCCAGGGCTACAGAATGAGACTCTATCACAAAAAAATAAAAATAAAAATAATGTATATAAATGGTACTTATACTTTACTCAAAAAGTCAACTTCACATAGCCTTATACTAAGCACCTGAAGCACCATGCACACTAATGAGCACATAGCAGATGTTCAACAAATATTTGTAAATGACTGATTGGCAGCACATGATATAGAAATAGAGACATGTCAAAGAGCTCAGCATCCAAAAGGTGAGGACATGCAAACACAAGCTCTATAGACTTTTGCTATAGCAAAACCTTACTGAGGTAACTATGGAAGGAAGTGTTCTCACCATAATTCTACTATACCAGAGAATGGGGAGGGGAGGGCACAGAGGTCTTGACCACAGTAGCTTTCATCTGGAGGGGATGAAGGGAAGAGAGTCTAAATTCATATCAGACTTCTTCAATCACTCCACACACAAAGAAGCACAACTCAGGGGTCAGAGAGAGTAACTTCCTTTTGATGTGTACAGCAGAACTAGAGAAAAGTCAGTCCACTGACCTGCTTGATCCCCTACGAGGACTCCTTTCTCACACGCCATACCAAAGGTGTATGGTTTGCAATGGCACTGACACTGGGTCCCCACAACAATGGCCATGCCACCATTTTGACAAGGCCGGCAATGACAGGGGTCAAATTCATCCAGATACTCTTCCAGAGCCCGTTTCAGGTACAGTCTTTTCACAGAGGCACAAGGTACTTCCTTTACCAGCTCATATAAAGGGGTCAGCTAGGCAGATACAAACGTAAGAGTCAATAATCAAGACTTTCGGCAAAAATAGTTTTCTTTTCACATTAAGGCAAAATCCCCATTATAAACTAAATCAAAAGTTACTCTTAGGTTCTTTACAATTTTTTTTTTTTTTTTTTTTTTGGTCCAAATAAAAAGAAAGCAATTCACTCTGTAACAAAAATCAAGACAAACTTAGAAAAACTTAGGATCATATAAGAGAGGAGTATTTTTTATATCTTATGTGCATTCATAAAATTAAAAATTAAAAAGGACATTCATTTTCTAGTTAATGGAAGATTATTTTTAAGATAACACATTACCATCCTTGTAATGGACAGAAGAAAAGGAAATGCACTTAAATTACAGCAAAGAGGCAAGTGCAATTAAATTTAGAATTAAATTTTCTGACTCTGGGAGATTTAAGTAGAGACTTTAGTAGAGACTATAGACCCTCTCCTCCTGGAGAAACTTAAAACAGGTAGACAGTATTACTCCATGTCAAAAGTTTCAGAAGAAAAGGAACTTTGAAATCAAAAACATACTGACTAAATGTTAACAGTCTGCTCTCCCAGAAACAAAAAGCTCTGCTCTGTAGTATTTGTTGGTTTCTGCAGTGCAACTCCTCTCAACATGGCCAATTTCAGGCTATCACGATGTCACTAAGACAGAACTGGGAAGATATATATGCCACTAGCTCCTGAGAGCCTGAACTCTTCTGAATAGGACGGCTTTGCTTAGGCATAGACCCGTATAGACTCCTTTCTTTCTCTGTTCCTTTCCTGCCCCACCAGTAAGTTAGCACCACTCTGATAATTTACAGTCCTGCATGGAATAGTCCATACTTGAGACTATAAAAAAGTATCTATTTTTCTCTAATCCACAATTTAGGCTCTGTAAAGATTTGTATGGGATACTGACAATTAGTGCAGGCCATTTTGAATACTGACAGATAGCACTTTAAAATGGGACTGTCCAGGAAAGGCTCACCTTCCCTGCTTCACCCTTATTGGGAGGCGAGTGGGCGTTAGGAGGAGACGTGAGGAGCTCTCGTAATGTTTTTGAACTTAGAAAATGCATACAGGTCTCTGAAAAGCAGACTTTGCCTGGGACATTGTTTGGTTCTTATGGCAGGGAATAAATCACGAATCAGTTCTGCTGTAACATTTGTTTCGAAAAACATGAATTTGTTCTATTGAAGTTAATGTATTGGAAAAAAATTGAGCATGACACAAATTTTGTGGGTTTTTTATGTACAGTTTCATCAATATGAAACACAATGTGAACACAGAAAACTGCAGGCAGCTGTACACAGGAATACACAAAACGCCATGCACACACATTTACACACACACACCCACAAACATTTGCATCAGTTCACTGGCTATGTTATAAACTACATACACCCCTGCACAACTGGTGTCACAACTGTCCGTCAGATTCCTGACTGCTCGCCCTCTACCATGTCAGGATAGCTCACAAACTGCAACCCCTCCAGCACATTTTTGTAAGTAATATGCCACATTTATTGTGGCATAGATAACATTTTTTAGTATTGTAACATATATAAAATCATGCTACTGCTTTTAGAACCACTTATCTTTTTTACTGAGATGGTATCACAGATGATATTTTTGAGTGCTACATCTACACCCCCATTTTCCCCACAAAAGTCTCTGCTCTTTATTGTCCAATTTTGCATAGCTCAGAGATTTTTGGAAACGCATGCTTTGCATTATAAAAGAACTAACTGTATTGATAAAACATCCTAAAATTCCGTCAGCCAATATGGTGCTAACTTAATTTGCATGACTTCAGGAGTCCATAAGGCAAGGGCACAGGAAGAAAGGTGATCAGAATATAACAGCATATAAGCCTTAATGCCTTCCTCTTGCAAGAATCTATAATTCCTCTGAAGTTGGGACCAAGGAAAACATAATCAAACTTAGGTCAAAAGTTAAACAGGCAAATTTAGTCATTAATTTCCCTTGGAATTTGCAAGACCTCTACAACTAAAATATGAACATACCACATAACACACCTTCTGTTTCTTAAGATTGTGTATGCATTCATTTTATTAGACAAAACATAATTGGGATACAGAAATGCTAATTACAGCCTGTCTATTTAACCAATCTCATTTTCCCAGTGCAAATAAACATGACTGCTTCCCACTGCTCCCCACTGCTCCCCACTGCTCTAGACAAAGCATCACATACCTTTTGCTTTATGACCTGGGGAAGATTAGTCACAGATTCTGCCCAGGCAGAATAGCGTCTTTTGTTTCCAGCAGGATTGTCCAGCTCTAGGAAACTGAGGCCAGCTATGAAGCCCGCACCTCCCCCTCTGACAAACGGTTCCCCTCTTAATGTATTGCTCTGGGTTCCTGCACAAGAGAAATCAAATGAAATAAATCAGTATGCACAAACAAAATGAAAATGAGAACACAAAAGTGAAATCTATCAGGTACTAAAAAATGGTCCATCAAACCATATGACATTCTGGAAAAGCCAAACTATGAAGACAGCAGAAAGATGAGTGGTGACAGGGGAAAGGGAGTATAGAAGAAGCATAGAGGGTTTTTAGTGCAGTGAAACTATTCCATATAATACTATCATGGTACATGGTGCATGTCATTGTACATTTGTCAAAACCCATAAGCAGCCATTCTCAACCTGTGGGTCGCAACTGCTTTGTAACAATGAAAATACATCGCGGCATTAGGAAGGTTGAGAACCACTGCCATAATGTGTATAACACCAAGAATGAACCCTAATGCACACCATCGACTTTGGGTGATAACATGTCAACTCAGATTCATCAGTGGAACGGGTTCATCACCTGTTGGATTCTGGTAGAGGATACTGGTAGTGGGAGAGGCTGTGCACGTGTGAGGGCCAGGAATGTATGGGAACTCTCTGTACTTTCCACTTATCTATGCTGTGACCTACAACTACTCTAAGAAATAGGTTTATTTAAAAAAAAAAAAAAAAAAAAAAAAACTGTTGCCTGACAGTCAATGACATTAGGAAATTTTGTTCATATCATGTTAATGTCCTTAGTGCAATAGGAGTATCATGTTATGCTGGAGAGTGTCCTTCTTAGAAGATACTGTCTATGTTTTGAAAGAAAGTATGTTGATGTCTGATACTTTGAAAGTGTTCAGCAAATATAATAAATATTTTAAATATATAATGTTTATATGTTGCTAAATAATAAGTAAATATTATATGTAGATATATGTGACAAAATAGAAATGTAATAGTTGTTGCATATAGGTGGATATATGGTATTTATTCCCATATTCTTTCAACTTTTCTGTATGTTTGAAATTTTTCATAATAAAATATTAGAGGGAAAATAGCTTATTGCATCTGTTACACGAACAATAAACAAATAAAACGCTGTTAATTAACATGAATACATTAACTGACATATGAAAAGTGTGATGAAAAATTTAAATGCTAATTGAATCCCTTTTTCTATTTTTGTGCCTCATAATTTTAGAAATATTATTTCCCCTTGTAACTGATTTTCACACAGGCTATGACAAGAATTTCCTAATCTTACAGATAAGATTTTGAGTGATTTTCACTTTTGTGTAACTGTCCAAATATTGCAATTTCATAAAATAAGTATATCATACTTTTATTATCAGAAATCATTAAAGTCTGATAGTTTTAATAAATTGCCTGAGTGCTTCCTCATCTTCAGTGTTAGTTACCTTAATACTCAGCATATCATGAAATCCCAATGAACTACTGAATTACAATCATCTGGAGTGACTGCAGATTTTGGAGCCCCAACCAAGACCTATGGGATAGTGCCTGGGAGAATAAATGAGTCTTCGAACCAGCATTTTAACAAACTTCCCCAAGTAATTCTCATGCATACTAAATCTTAAGAATCACTTTCTTAACCAGGACGCCTGTTTAAGAACTACAGATTTGAAAACATCTGTTTTTATATCATTTTTAATCCTGCAGCCTCCCTTTCCATACCTCAGAGAACTCTCTGTTCAACCTAACTTTTGTCCCCTCCATGGAAAAGGCCACCCAATGCAATAGTGAAGAGCCCAGACCATGGGGCCACATTTCAAGTATTTGCATCTCATGTCTCACATATACTTAACTGTGATCTTGAGCAACCTTTCTGTTCCTCAGCTTTTCTATCTGTTACATGGGACCATGAATAATACCTAATGCTTGTATGGGAAGAGTATATTGGTCATTTTCTATAAATCACTTAAAATCATGCTGGACACAAAGTAAGTGCTCTGTGTTTATTAATTACAAAATAAATAAAATTGACGAGCAGTTTCTAATCTCCAGTCTAGCTGCTGACTAATGTCAACATTCATTTCTATGTCCAAATCATTATTTTCCCATCTCATTCAGAAGCTGTCTTCCTCTAATGTGTCAACTTTGAAGACAAGAACTTTCTCTGATATATTCACTGCAGTATCTCTAGTGCCTAAACTATTCCTGGAACATTCCTCAAACTCCATAGGTAGTTGATGAATGAAGCAAGTGAAAGAGAACACACACCGGGTGTTACAACTCTGACTCTCTCCTCCTTGCAGTCATCTATCAATATCCAAGCAATCTCTACTTCTTCACTGAGAGCCTTGGCACCTTGGTCAGTCTTCCTTTTGCCCTGATTTCTGCCATCGCCTAGGAGGATTTGAGCCCCAATACTGTTCAGTCTATGGCCTTATACAATGCACTGCAGTTCCACCTCCATCCTGACTTACTACACTACAGTTTCTTCTTTTTACAGCAACCAAGTTCTTAACCACAAAATCCAATACATATTTTTCAGTCCTTATCTTAGTTGACCTTTCTAGCATTTTACTCTGTTGACCTCTTCTTCTTTACTTTCCACTTACTCTATTTCTTATCCTATCAGATTATTCCTTCTCCATCCCTCTGTTTTCTCTACAACTATACCTATATAATCTTTTACTTAATTTCTACCTGTATTAAATTTCTTAATGGCACCCTGTAGCCATCAGAATGAAATACAAATTCCTCAATGTGGTAACTTCACAGTCTAGATCAATTTATTCTTCCAATTCCTTCTTCAATCATGCAAAGACCAGCACCTTCCTCGCCACCCCACTACCACTGGCATGCACCAACAACCTTGCTTGCACTGAGTATTCATGTCATAAAGTGGAATTGAACCTTCCCTTGACACTGTCACTTTTCTAGGCTTGTTTGCCATGTGCCATAAGGGAGGAAGGCAATGCACGTTGAGAGCATATTTACAACACAGGGGAGATACCAAGCAACACCCCACCCAACACGCTGTCTCACTGCTAAGACATATGACAGGGAGATCAGATGGAAAGCACAAAGCAGAGCACCAGCTAAAGCTTCAAACGCCCTGGGAGACCAAAAATGAACCACCAGAGAGTGGAGTAGACGTTAAGCTCACAATGCAGATCACTCTCTTTACACTTACCTGAAGCTGATTTTAAAGCTTCTTCCAATTCCTTGCAGTCATGCTTTGAGGATTTAAAAACAAAATGGAAATCTGAGGAATCACATTTCTTCTCCTGTCCTGAACTAAAACCTGGGGGAAAACAGTAATGCTTAATTTTTGCATTCACTAAAGACCTTCTTTTTTATTTATTTCAAATTAATATGAGGGTACAAATTTTTTGATTACATTGTTCTCACTTCCAGAGTAAAGTCCCAGTTGTAAAAGAGCCCCCTCACTCATGAGGCGAGCTACACACGCTCGCATTGTGCACAATAGGTGAGATTCCCTCCCTCCTTCTGCTAATCAACCTCCTCCCACCCCCTTTCTCCCTTCCTCCCCTTGCCCCTGTACTAGACTATATTTGTTCATGTGAACATGTAATTGTTTATGTTTCATATTAGTATTGAGTACATTGAATATTTATCTTTCCATTCTTGCAATACTTTACTAAGAAGAATGTGTTTCAGCTCCATCCAGGCAAATGTAAAAGATGCGAAGTCTCCATTTTTTTAATAGTATTCCATGGTATACATATACCACCAGTAGTTGATCCATTCATGGGTTGATGGGCACTTATGTTGCTTCCACGACTTGGCTATTAGGAATTGAGCCACAATAAACATTCTGGTGCAAATGTCTTTGTGGTAGAATGATTTTTGTTCTTCTGGGTAGATACCTAGTAATGGGATTGCAGGATCAAATGAAAGGTCTACTTTTAGATCTTTGAGGATTCTTCATACTTCTCTCCAAAAAGGCTGTATTAGTTTGCAATCCCACCAGCAGTGTAGAAGTGTTCCCTTCTCTCCATATCCACACTAGCATCTGGTGTTTTGTGACTTTGTGATGTAGGCTCATCTTGCTGGGGTTAGGTGATATCTTAGTGTGGTTTGATTTGCATTTCTCTGATGATTAAAGACAATGAGCATTTTTTCATGTGTTCGTTGGCCATTTGTCTGTCATCCTCAGAGAATTTTCTGTTCAAATCTCTTGCCCACTTATGGAGACTATTGTTTGCACTTTTCTTATTGTTTAATTTGAGTTCTCTATAGATTCTAGTTATGAGGCCTTTGTCAGACTCATAACATGTAAAAATCTTCTCCCATTCCAAAGGCTGTTTGCTTTGTTTGTGGTACCTTTAGCTGTGCAAAAGCTTTTTAGTTTGATCAATTCCCAGTTATTTATTTTTGGTGTTGCTGCAATTGCCAGGGGTGTCTTCCTCATAGTTTTTTCCCAGGCCAATATATTGAAGACTGTCCTTGAGATGTAGCCAGGTAGGTGAGTGCTTTTTCTTGCTACTGTGGCAATCTAATCAGGAATAACCCGATATGAGTATTTTCAAGTGCTCTAGGAGGGTAAAAGTTCAGAAAAGGGGATATTTGACTCTTGTTATCGTCCTTCTGTTAGCTTAGGCAATAGTGGGAAGGAGGCAAGAGTAATTTCTACATGAAATAGTGGAAGTAGCAGAAATTGAATACCCCAACAGTGATATCTTTCACCCATTCACAGTCATCTTCTTAGGAATGAAACAAATAGGCAAAAGTGGGAGGCTGATAGCTTCTCCCAACTGACCTACTTGAGATTCCAAAAGGTAGGTTCTGATTCTATAAGAATTAATTCCTAAAACCCTGGCTCTACTGACTTACTCTTTCCACCTTTAATATTAATCTGTGGCTCACAACATCTTCCTATGACTCATAATCTTAGAACATAACAATTTCTACTCACTATCAAATAGAGTTTTTCCAATATATTTTTCAAAGTAGCACATAAAATAATAAAGTGTAGAAATATATTTTTCTCATATAATTTTAGTAACTATATTAGAATAGCCTCAATTTTTTAAATTTATCTTGATGGCAATCTCCCTCTGTTCCTTGGACATGAGGCTAGTGGCATCATCAGAGGTTTGACAACCTCAAAATCTTGGGTTTATGTCATCCTCCTGCATTAGCCTCCGAAATAAGTTGTGCCATGGGAGCATGCCAAAATGCCTGACTGATATATATATATATTTATTTTGTACAGATGGAGTCTTACTATGTTGTTCAGGCTGGTCTTAAACTCCTAATGTGGAGAGATTCTGCCACATCAGACTCCCAAAGTGGTCATATTACTAGCATGAGTCACCACACCCAGCTTCAACAGAAGCTTTGATTATATTTAAATCAATTTTTTAAGAAAAACATAAAATGCTTGATTAAAAATTTTACTAAAAAGAATAATTTTACAAACTTCAAAAGTTTTTTAAACTCCTATCCACTTCCTTTAAATGCCATAAAACAAGTGAAATTGGGTTAAGATCAAGCCACTTGCTGGATTGGTTGTCCAAAGTATCTGTCTTTACAACAAAAATCCGTGCTTGTGCAGTCATATCTAATCTGTGAGATTAGAAAAATTCAAATTCTAGTTAAATTTTATCCGGTAGAGACCTATAAAAAATAGTCCATAGAAAAAATGCAATAGTTTACCCATTAAAAAAGCTATAGGACTTCTTCTGAATCTCATATAAGAAGTCTTAACCTTGGCTGTGATGGGGGTGATCACACCTGTAATTCGCTGGACTGACTTTAAGAGACTAAGGCAAGAGGATTGCTTGAACCAGGAGTTGGAGACCAGCCAACACAACATAGCAAGACCCCCATCTCTTAAAAGCAAAAGAAAGGAAAAAGAAAAGAAAAAAAAAAAAAGAAGCCTTATTTTTCTACAAGGTTGTAACAAAAGGTCTTGAAAGAGAAAGACCTTGAGAGGGAATTTGCAGTGAAGTAGGAAATGTGGGCATTAGCTGAGGACAAAGTTAGGAGGAAAATGTTTAACTTGAAACATTAGTATAGTCAGGGCCAAGTGCTCTCCGGAGAACAGGAATGATGCTAAAATGCTTCTTCCTCTGGCCCACATCTGGACAAGATGATGAGTCTCTTGTTCTCAATGAGAACTCAACAAAGCAAGAACTCAATGGCACATGCTAAGTCTATAAAAAAGCAGGCAATTTCAGCAGTGACATATGTAAAGAATAACTAAGCTAACTTTGAAGCAATTTAGATCTGGGTTTACAATCCAAGTGACCTTGGATATATCTCATAATAGCACTGAGTCTCTATTTCTCAATCTGTAAGAGAGGGATTATAGTACCCAGCTCCCTCGGGGGTGGTGAGGATTATTGCTAATATATGTAATTTGTGTCAATAAATTTAAGCTATTGTTACAAAAATTAAGTAGTAAGCAAGCTTATGATAATCAGAGCATATTTGAAAGGAATGTAAGTAATTAAAAATGACTAATAAAATGCTTCTTTAAAACATTTAATTTCTGAAATAAAACTAAATTCCTCATTTAGTTTTTCTTGAGAAGCATTGTTTAATCTGAGAAATGCGAAAGGTTAAAAATTATTCTAAAAGTCCAACTAATACCCTTTAGAGATAGCCAATAATGATAATAATTTCATTCCGGGCACTAGCAAAAAGAATAGACAGGCTTTCATTAAAGCATATAAGATTTTAAGTAGAGTATAATGGATTCTTACAATTTTGAATTTCTTTGCAATTTAAATCTCTATCAAATTTTAAAGCTCAAAAGTTAACTGCATGCTATTTCCCCATTAAAATCCCCGCAATGGTTTTAAATAACAAAATTTTTTTAATACCGTACCACTTTGTTGAATTTTTTCTGAGTCCAAATAAAATAAAACTCTATATTCTCCTCCTAAGGACCCAGACTGCAAATAATGCGTCCCATACTGGTCAATTAATCTTCGATAGGCACCGTAGTCATATAGAGAGGGAAGGTGGGAGAGTTCCTTCCAGAATGGCTCAGCAAGTTGTAAAAATTCTGGATTGTTATTAATAAACTGAGCCACTTCAACGTTGTTCTGAATGACCAACAATTGATAACTCTATGGGAAGAAGAGAGAGTAAAAGGAATTTTAGGTGGGAGATAAAAAGGAAATGGAAATAGTTCCCTGTTCAGTGTCTCCATCAACTGCCACTTCCAATCAATACAGATTTATGAATTTTTATTTGTGATTCATGATGAGGTCTCTTCTGGGCCTACTCTCTTAAAGCAATCTGAGGAAATTTTGGAATCCCAAACAAGAATAGTGTCGAAGTGATGTCTCTATAATTTCTTACTTGACCTCTAAAACCCCAAAGCCAACTTGTTATGCCTTCGTAAAATAAAAAAAAAAAAAAAAAGAGATTCAATTTATCAACTACTAATAATCTCACAAATAAGTATATAAAATAATGTGTCCCTAGTGTCTACACCTTTACAATAACTCATAGGTAGGGTGACCATATAATTTATCACCCATACTTTTATATTTACTGGTTAAGCTTCTTTGTAATGAGATCTTTTAAACATCTCCTAACCACGTTTTAATGATATTCAAGATAGACTACAGATCTACCTTCTATCAAATCCCCACTGTATGAATAATATAACATGGAGATGATAAATATTTTTACAGCTCATATTCCCACAGTCAGCTTCCTAGTCATAAAATAAATAAAATCAATATTCCTTATGCCTTCCTTTGTAACACATTTATCAAGTTACTGACTTTAAGAATGAACAAAATGTGCAGGTTGTGAATAACGATCAGCCTGAAAAATTTTTGAGCAGTAAGTAGGTATCAGTTAGTACAATTCATCTCAATTGTTCAGCTTTCTTGAGATCAAAGTTTTTGTATCTCAAAACAATGAAGTATTTAAAAATAAGTCTTTTAACTTCCTTCAAGATGAAAATTTTGGTTTTTCAAAATAAATAAGGTGTTTTTAAAATCTTTAGCTTCATGAACCTTCTAAAAAAAAAAACTCTAATATTTGCATTTGGGAAACATAAATAGGCATTAACTGGATTTTTAAAAATTGTATCTGTAACCTAACACTTAAAATAGTGTCATCGTTATTATGAAGGAAAAATTTAGAGTAATTTAAAATAGAAGATTTCAAAGTAATAATAGTTTCAAGATTTTCAAATAAGAACAAGTACTTTGATGAGAAAATAAAAAGTATAAATGTATTATCAAAAAGAATTAATTCAGTGATATTTTACCTTTTAAAGAAATGTATTGTGTCTTAAAGGAGGTACTCTTGCCCTAATTTAAAAATGAAACCTGATCTTTTTGATAAATACACATTTGTCAATGTAAGCAATACTTAAACCCAGTAAAATATAGGAAAATTAGCTGATAATTTGTACTAACCTTTTTCTTGTGGATTTCATTGGTATTTGAAGTATAACTGTGTGAAGAAGATGATGAAGAACTAAAAATGAAGCGCTTCTTAGTAGATGATGTATGTTCTGCCGACGTGTGTTTTACGTAAGACCAACTACTGTTGTAAAACTCATAATTAAAATCATTGTTTACTTTTACCTACAAAGAAAATGAATGCTATGACCAAATTAGGGCTATGAATACACCCACTATATTTTTGTCATGGATCCTTTAACATGGTTTCTTCTTCATATGATCTTCCACAAAAGACAAAGCTCTTCATTAACACAAAACAAATGTGACTGTCATTGAGACCAGGCCTATATAAACACAAGGAAAGAATTCCCTCTGCAGTTACTCTTTGTTAAATAGGAGGTATGGTATCAATAATGGTAGTCCCAAGTGATTCACTAAACACATTTTTATATAATATAAACAACTTCTACATTCCTTTAATGTCAACATTTAGACCAGAAGTGAGCAAATTAACAAAACTTCATTAACAGGCAACTATAAATCATTTCTCTCTTGATATTTTTTGTAATAAAGGGGGATAGAGTTGCAAATAGGTGATAGAAAGCCACTAGATCTTTTGGACTTTCAGAATTCTCTATGTGATCTGGTAGTAAATTTAACTTTCTAATTTTGTTTGACTCGAACAAATGTTAAAATAGGATTTTTTCCTGTGCTAGGTGGTAAAGAAAAGCCATCCCAAAATATATATATATATTTTGAAACATAGTCTCACTTTGCCATCCTTGGTAGAGTGCTGTAGTGTCACAGCTCACAGCAACCTCAAACTCCTGGACCTAAATGATTCTTTTGCCTCAGCCTCCTGAGTAGGTGAGACTAAAAGCGCCTGCCACAATGCCTGGCTATTTTTAGAGACGGAGTCTTGCTGTTGCTCAGGCTGATCTCAAACTCCTGAGCTCAGGCAATCTGCCAGCCTTGGCCTTCCAGAGTGCTAGGATTACAGGCGTGAGCCACTAGGCCTGGCCCCAAAGAATTTTAAAGTAGACAAAAGGTTAGTCACATATGGCTAACTGAGAAGTAACAGTTCCAGCTTTCATTAAAGAGAAAAACATTGATTTGTCCTTTAATCTTAATTCTAGATCAAGTGTTAAAAAGAAATGCCCACGGGGGCTGGCAAGTCATACAAACGTTGCAGACACCCGCTGGAAGGAATGACATGGTGAAAAGTTGAGCACATGCCTTCTTTAAAAGGGACCATTCTCAATCCCATCAGTCTCCACATGTCACTACAGGTTCTAGTGTCGACAAAT
The DNA here is from genome assembly GCA_963574355.1 of Loris lydekkerianus. Taxonomy (NCBI): domain Eukaryota; kingdom Metazoa; phylum Chordata; class Mammalia; order Primates; family Lorisidae; genus Loris; species Loris lydekkerianus. Next base: position 53,070 of record CAUYPK010114163.1, on the reverse strand, counting down.
TGTCTAGGTTTTTGTTTTTCAAGAGATAAAGCTAAATATTTATGTAAAAATCTCTCAAAATTATAGGTAACTAATTTTCTAAAAATGTCAGTCCCTGTGGGAATAAAACAAATGTACAAGAAGACTCTCTCTCACAGTGCCTGTTCTATATAAATATTCAAATTGGGAACACTCCTTCCACAAGCATTTGTGTTTTTGTTGTATGTACATACACATCTGTGCTTGACATCAAAGCATAAAGGAGCCCAGAGAAAACGGAAATGATGAAAACGATACACTTTTTAAAAGAACTAAAATGAAAGAAAATGACAATATTATGCAGTCGTCCTAAATGATACTTGTGAAGACAAAATACTCATGTTGTCACATTAAATGAGAAAGAGGATAAACATGAAATTCTTGTTAACTACAATCATCCAAGTACACAAGTTGCCCAGTCAAAAAAAGACTAGAAAGAAATACATCCAAATGCCAGAAAATATTATATGAGTTTTATTACTACCCCATATTGAATATTAGGCATGCATGCTAAAAAAGATGAGAAGATAAGAAAGCATGGATCTAATCAGACCCTTTATTAGAGCATGATTCTCATTACATTATGACGTTAGTTTGTTGGATAAGAAGGCATTCTTTAAAGTGCTATTAGAGATTTCTACTGTCACGAGTGTCTCAATACTATTTGTTTTTAGATAAAAAAAAAGTAAAATGCTAAATTTTGTGTTTATGAAGGAAAACTTATCTTTCTTTCAATGTGGAAAAAAAAAAAAAAAGAAACAAACCCTACCCTATTTTTCAGATCTTTAGAACCACAATTCAAATACTTGATTCTTGATTTATGCAAATAAGCCTCTTAGCTACTTTAGCTCAGCCTCTGCTCTCTCCTATCTACCCTAATCATAGTTGCAGGAATCATCTTTCCCAAGGTAGTGTGATTTTATTAAATTTTCTTTAATTAATACTCTCCTCCTTCCAGCTTAGATCATAGATTCTCCCAAACCGATCCTTCCTCTGAAAGCACAAATTCAAACATCTTACACACTTAGCTCTTATTCTGCTAACTCCCATGTTATTATTGCCCCATCTATTACGCAACTTCATAGAAACATGTTCTTCAATTTACTTTCCCTCTTTCTCCTATCAGTGCTTTCATTTTCCACTTCCTTCCTGCTGTAGCTCAGGCTCATGGTTCATAACTTCAACTATTCTCTTGCCCAGTAACTTCCTTGCTTAAAATGTCCTGCTTTCGTGTTTGCCTGCAAAAAACTTAAATCTAGTCAATGCTTGTGGCCAAGCTGCTTAGCTCTACTACAGCAAAATCTCACAACTGTGCAGGTTGGTGCCACTATAAATCCAGTCGTGATTTTCGCCCACAGTGAAATCCTCAGTACTACCCCATTCAGCGGCCTAGTCTCTGCCTACTTCTCTTGCTTTCTCCCACTCTGTCCAATAGCGACTTTAAAATTCTGCAAAAGTTTGAAAACTTTTCAAAACTCAATTCCCCAATCCTATAGCCACTTCCTTCACTCTCAGAAAATGGTCTTACCTTTTCTGTATAAACATTCCCACCTTCAGACAGAGACCTCTCAAACTGCTGGCTAGCAAATCTACAAACTCACTAATATTTCTTTCCTTCTTTTCCTTCATCAGTAACCCCCCTTCTGTCTTAGACTAAATTCTATCTCTTCTCTGCACAGGCAATCCCCAAGTTATGAATGAGATGGATTCTGTAGGTTTGTTCTTAAGTTGAATTTGTATGCAAGCTGGAACAGGTTTATTTACCTATTACCTGTAATAGCCTCTGTTCGTAAGCGTAAGTTGTACGTCCGTCAGATGCTTGTAACTCAGGAACTGCCAGTGTTACATTCCCTCCAATCTCTTCAAAGGATGGATTAAATTGGTTGATCATTCCTTCTCCTACAGCTTCAAATTTTCTTTCCCTACTCACTCCTTTCTATCAATACTTTTACATATTCTCCAGGGGTCCTCAAACTGCGGCCCGTGGGCCACATGAGGCTATGATTGTATTTGTTCCCGTTTTGTTTTTTTACTTCAAAATAAGGTATGTCCAGTGTGCATAGGAATTTGTTCATAGTTTTTTTTTTTAACTATAGTCCAGCCCTCCAATGGTCTGAGGGACAGTGAACTGGCCCCCTGTTTAAAAAGTTTGAGGACCCCTGTAACCAACCAACTAACTAAAAAAAGAAAGGCTTTTCCTATTAATACACACTCCCTCTATAGCAAATTTGCTGCTTTCTCCTCTCACCACCTTAATTTTCTTAAAGTCCTCACCTCCCATTCACTCTTCCATCTGACTTCCAATAAGGTTGCCAGCATCTCCCTCATCTCACCAGATGGTGACACTTCCGCCCACATTATTCAATACTGTTACTGCTCTCTCTTTCTGGAAACACTTCTCACTTCTGTTGGCTTCCTGGATTTCCTCTTTTCTCTCTGGATATTCCTTCTTAGCCTAAGGCATCTCTCTCTATCACTCTTTCTAGTCACCAATTATATGCTAATAACCACCAAACGCATATCTCTGGCCCAGCTTCCTCCTGAGCATTTGGGTAGGTACCTAAACTGAACTTGCCTTCTTCCTGCAAACTAGCCCTTACCCAGCTCAGTGAATTGTATTTTCACCTGGTCCAAGTCAGGAAGCCATTGATGTTCCTGATTGCTCACTCTCCATCATCCCCCATAATCAATCATTTACCAAGTTTCTGAAAGTCATTATCATGTCCCCTGGGGGTTATCACAACAATTGTCTAACCAAATTTCTTTCCTTAGGTCTTCCATCCTCCAAGTGATCCTCTAATTCAGTGGTTCTCAACCTGTGGGTCGTGACCCCTTTGGGGGTCAAATGACCCTTTCACAGGGGTCGACTAAGACCATCCTGTATATCAGACATTTACATTATGATTCATAACAATAGCAAAATTATAGTTATAAAATAGCAACGAAAACAATTTTATGGTTGGGGGGTCACCACAACATGAGGAACTGTATTAAAGGGTCACAACATTAGGAAGGTTAAGAACCACTGCTTTAATTCATTCTCTACTGCTCACAGAGTAGGATCATAGATTTTTTTTTTTTTTTTTTTTTTTGAGATAGAGTCTTACTCTATTATCCATCACAGCTCACTGAAGCCTCAAACTCCTGGACTCAAGCAATATTCCTTCCTCAGTCTCCCGAGCAGCTGGGACTATAGGTACATGCCACTCCACCCCCCTCATTTTCCTAGATTTTGTAGAGACAAGGTCTCACTATATATGCTCAGGCTGGTCTCAAACTCCTGGCTTCTAATAACTCTCCCCTCTAAGTCCTAGGATTATAGAAATGAACCACTGCACCCAGCCAGAATTCTCTTCTTAAACTCCCCAATGGCTCTTTTTTTTTTTTTTTTTTTTTCCAGAACCAAATCAGAACATTACAATTAGTACAGTATCTCTGTCCTCCCCCCAATGGCTCTTTTAAATCCAAACTACTTAACCTACCAAAAAAAGTCTTTTAAAATCTTTTCTGATCACTCATTAACTTATTATATGTATTTTTTATTTGTTTGTTTTTGAGACAGAATCTCACTTTGTCACCCTCAGTAAAGTGCCTTGGCATCATAGCTCACAGCAACCTCAAACTTGGGTTCAAGCAATTCTCTTGCCTCAGTCTACCAATTAGCTGGGACCACAGGTGCCTGCCACAATGCCCAGCCAGTTTCAGAGACAAGGTCTTGCTCTTGCTCAGGCTGGTCTCAAGGCAATCTACCCACCTTGGCCTTCCAAAGTGCTAGGATTATAGGCACAAGCCACCACACCCGGCCCTATAAACTTATTTCTTACAACTCTTCACACTTTACTCTGTAATCCAGCCAGTTGGGACTTCCTTCAGTTATTCAGAAGTGCCCCCTCTAGTCCTCTTGTTTTTTCATTTTCCTCTCTCTCCCTGTCTCTCACTCCTCTCTATATAAAGGCTGATGATAAAGATAGATATAGAGGTGAGGGTAGTTAAGGATCTTTACTGTATATACATACACATATTGTATTACATACGTATAATACATATATGTATATAATATTGCTCCCATCAGAGTAGAGTGCTGTTAAGAGGGGGCTTTGGAGCCAGACTTGTAGGATTCCAACCCTCTGTTTGTCATCTATCACTTCTAGGACTATGACTAAGCTATTTACCATTTTTGTTCTTCCGTTTCAACACTTGCCAAACGAGATGACAGTACCTACGTCTGTGAGTTATTATTAAAGGAAAAAGATTCATGTAATGCTCTTAGAACAATGCTTAGTATATTAAAGTGAGAATATTTAGTATTATAAATATACTTGCTAGTATATTTAGCAAGAAATAAGTTTATAGGGCTGGGTGTGGTGGTTTGTGCCTGTAATCCTAGCACTTGGAAGGCCAAGGTGGGTAGATTGCCTCAAGACCAGCCTGAGCAAGAGCAAGACCCTGTCTCTGAAATTGGCTGGGAATTGTGGAGGGCACCTGTAGTCCCAGCTAGAGATAAGAGAACTGCTTATTTGTATGCCATTTGTATCTTATTCAAATTATTTCTAATTAATAAGATAGCTTTAGAAATCTCAGGTATCTAGTCCTCATACCAACAGAGGAAACGAAGGCTCCAATAATTTAGCATAGTTAAAACTGCCTTTAGAATATGTTTTGATATATATCTAGGATTTCTCTTCAAAAAATATAAAGAAGTAAGACCAAATGCAGCAGAATCCAGGAAATTACTCCAACTTGATCTTTAACTCATTCCCTTCTGCAGCTCATCACATGCTGATAACAAACACAACAGTCTTCCAGCCATCTCTCAAGCTAAGCTAAACTGGCACCTTCCCAAGCAACCGAGGAACAAAAATGTACTTAGGTTTCAAAGGCCTTCCTTATTAAGAGTATGAGTGAACACAACTGGTGCTGTGGCTCACTCACACTGTAATTCTAGCCCTCTGAAAGGTGGAAGCCAGAGGAACACTCGAGGTCAGGAGTTCAAAATGAGCCTGAACAAGAGCGAGACCCCATCTCTGCTAAAAATAGAAAAATTAGCCAAGTATCATGGTGGGCTCAGCTACTCAGGAGGCTGAGGCAAGAGGATCACTTAAACCCAAGCGCTTGAGGTTGCTGTGAGCTAAGTTGAAAATGGCACTCTAGCCTAGGGCAACAGAAAGAGATTCTGTCTCAAAAACAACAACAACAACAAAGTATAAGTAAACAGACACCAAAGTAGGTGGCTTTACTCAATAAGAAACCAAGTTTGCCTAGATAAACCATAATGCTGAAAACCAAAACAGAGGTTACGAGAGAGACTGACTGATTTCATTTTGTGTAATTGTTTACTAATATTTATGTTCCAATAAACCAAAAGTCATCTTCCACCTCATAGAGAGCCAAATACCCACTGGGCTCTCAGTCAGCATATCTAAACTATGGAGGACATGCTGGGCTCCTTAGTCACCTCTGGGCGTAGCACTTAGATGACTGACTCACTACCTATTTCTTTTCTTTCTTTTTTTTTTTTTAATTCTGAAGACATTTTTATTTTATTTTACCAACAATGTAAGAATAAGTTTTCATAATTGTTACATCTTTTGAATTGATTGACCTTTTATTATTGTAAAATGTTCCTTTCAGTCTATAATAATATTTTCTTTTCTTTTCTTTTTTTTTTTTTGAGACAGAGTCTCACTGTGTTGCACTCGGTAGAGTGTGGTGGCATCACAGCTCACAGCAACCTCCAACTCTTGGGCTTAAGAGATTCTCTTGTCTCAGCCTCCCAAGTAGCTGGGACTACAGGTGTCCGCCACAATGCCCGGCTTTTTATTTTTATTACTTTTATAGAAATGAGGTCACCCTCTTGCTCAGGTTGCTCTTGAACTCCTGAGCTCAGGCAATCCACCTGCCTCAGCCTCCCAGAGGCCTAGGATAACAGTCACTACCTATTTCTTCCATCTCACTTTTCTCAGACTGGGTTCTCAAAACATCTCAGTTCTTCACTCAGTAACAGGCTATGATTTTTCTCTACTCTGACAAATACCTTCACATTCCGTGACTAAGAAGGTATTTTAGATGTCAGTCCAAAAAACAAGCCTTGGTGAGGAAAACGAATATGAGGATCGTGCTGTTATTAAATTGTGCCTGTTCTTAGAAGGGCAGATTTCCTGCGTGCACGCCTTCCAGCGAAGTCAGAAACCCTCCTCTTTCTTGTTTTTCTTCTCCGAAACTTTTCAAATTTGACCCTTCAAAAATATATATTCAATGCTCCCCATTATAATTATGAAAGAATTAGCAACACCATTATCATAATGGACGGGGAATTCTCTAGATAGGTCTACCTTACAGTCTCCCTTCTGGCCAAAAGTTAAAGTGCAATACTTATTATTCATTGTGTAAAATTTAGAGCTGAAAAAGAAATTAAATGCAATACATGGGGAAGAATAAAATGTAATAGAAAAATAAAGGGCTGTGATATCGGACAGTCTGAATCCAAATTCTACTACTTATTAATATAGTGACTTGTAGAGTAAGTCAGACAAAGTCCGTTGAATCTTGCTTTCTACACATATAAAACAGTAAGATAGTATTTACCTTCCAAGGCTGTTGTGAGGATTAAACCTATGCTAACTACCTTAAGGGATCCACATATCACAGTAGATATTAAAAAATAGGTAGCTGGGATTATTTTTCAAATTTGCTTTACTCCTGTATTTATGATTCAATAACTTTTAAATATAACTAATTTATTCTATTGTAAGTTGGAGGATGGTGAGTTTGCTGTTTATAATCCAAACTGCTTTCTGGAGAGGAATAATTTGGATAAATAAAAGGCCCTTTTGTCTGAACATCTTAGTAGTTTAGTTTATAAATTCGAGAATAATATAATAGATAAGGAAAGCTGGATTGGATATTTTTGGAGTTCTAGGATAAAAGAAAGAAAAAGGAGTAAGAGAGGAGATCACAGCAGAGGAGCTCAAGAAAGAAGCTAAAACAGTTGAGGCCAGAAACCTCATTTTGTTGAGGCTGTGGAAGGGTATTTTAAGATAGAGGATGCCAACTGTTGTTGTTTGAATGTGTGTATACTAAGGCAACAGAAATCTCTATCTTCTCCTCAAATCTTGAGGAGGATTAAACCTATGCTACACACCTAAAGGGATCCACATGCCACAGTAGATATTAAAAAATAGGTAGCTGTGATTATTTTTCAAATCTGCTTTACTCCTGTATTTATGATTCAGTAACTCTTAAATATAACTAATTTATTCTATTGTAAGTTGGAGGATAACTATTATGTGTCCGTAGACTCTGTGTTGAAATTGGGGGAGAGGATAAGGTTAGGTGGGTGTGATGGTAAATAGCATTCAAGAAACACAAGCCTGGAACCAGAAGAGAGACCGAAATCACAAGCAGAATTTAAAAGTCGGGAAATATGAACATTGGCAAGAATGTGGAGGAGAAGCCGCTCTTTCACACCGCTAGTGGGGACATAAACGCACCCAGCCATTTTGGAAACTTAACCCAGTAAAGTTTAGTATATGCTTATCTACAAGGCAGTGATTTGAGTTCCAGGTGTATGCCCTAGAGAAACTCTAGCTCATTTGTATGGCACTCATGCACGAGGATGTTCAAAGCATTTTCATAAGAAGAAATTGGGAACAGCAATAAAAATGCCACCTGCATCAGCATGAATAAGTCTCAAAACCATAATTTTGAATGAAAAAATAAGGGATAGAAGAATATATACTACTTATATAAACGGCAAAAGGCGAGACTAAATCACAAATTTCTATTTAGAGACAAAACTATATAGAAAATAAACATTAACATAAAAGCAAGAAAATGATTCATACAAAATAAGATAGTGCTTGACTACTTGGGGGTGGGGGGACTTGACCAGAGAGGAACACAGCGGAGCCTTTAAGCAATACGCTATTTTTAAAGTGGATAGTGGACACCTAAGGGCATTCGTTTTATTAGTTTTTTCCAGACTATATATATACATTATCCACGTTCTTCTACACAGATGAAATATTTCATGACTTCAAAATAAAAGCATTTTCAAATGAATTGACACTGTAGCAATACAAGGAGATTACTGTTACCAGTCACAGCTAGGACCTTGAGTTTTAACCCCTGTACAGGGACAGAGAGTAATGTCTTGGGCCCACGTATAAAATGGAATTGAAAATGAGGCATAAGAAGATGTCATCTTGAATGACACAGGATAAAAGTATTATTGAACGACACAAGTTCAACGTGTCTTTGCCCTTTACCCAAGAGCTAAAGAATATCCATGTTTTTAAGTCCACATAAAACATTTATAAAAATTGGCCACATATTAGGTCATCTGTAAATTCTTAACAAACATCAAAAAGTCAGCATGACCCCTGATAATTCACAGATCAGAAATTAGTAACTAATGTAATTAAGTACCTGGAATGTGTAGGAGAGAACATTTCCACTCAGTCTGTAGAAGTCCTTTCCATCCCCACTAAACACCTTTCGGCACTGACCACCAAAACTTTTGGTATTGATGACTCTGTTCCTAAACTGGTCCGTGAGGGCATTGTACCTGTTAGAAGAAGGAGGAAAGGGGGGAGGAAAGCAAAGGCAGTCAAAAACCAGAAATAACATTTACTGGGGAGGGGGGAGGATCATTATTAGAGGACTCTAGAAACTCTCAAAATGCATTAAGTTAACCAATTCTTTGAGAGAGTTCAAATACAGAGACTAGCTTCTTAATGCACACCAGACATTATCCAGCTTCCCCCTGCTTGGTGTAATAGCTAAAACTAATAGCTGGGAAAATCCAACATCCTTTCATCCTAGAACATATTTGGGAAACACACAGCTTTGTTGTATGTGTGGCAACAGCTAGCTTCAAATTGAAACTATAGGTAAAACTGATACAACTAAGGTTACTCTAAAGGAGAGGGAGTGCTCAACAATGAATTTCAGCTAATTGCCTTTTAGCATGCTGAATGGTGTACTCCATAAAGTACTTTTACCCTGTGTGTCTGTTAGTAAATTTTAAAATATTAAAGAAAAATCACATCTATCAGTCTAAAATAGATTATTTTAAAGCCTTGAAACCTTAAGTTAGGTGACTGCTAAAAGTTCTTCAGAATTCTTTTTTGTTGTTGTTTGTTTTTTGAGACAGAGTTTCACTTTGATAACTGACTACAACCTCAAACTCTTGGGCTCAAGTGATTCTCTTGCCTCAGCCTCCCCAGTAGCTGGAACTACAGGCACACGCCACAACACCTAGCTATTTTTTAGAAAGGGATCTTGCTTTTTCTCAGGCTGGTGTAAACTCCTGAGCTCAGACAATCTACCCGCATTGGCCTCCCAGAGTGCTAGGATTACAGGCATGAGCCACAACTCTCAGCCTCAGAATTCTTTCTGAAAGGGCAAACAGGATTTTCATAACTTCACTTGAAAATAAACATTCTAGCAAGTTTAGGCAATTACTTTTCAGCCTGAGTAAGACAACATACTGTTTCTCTCTTTTCCCCCTATTTCCAACCTATTATGTCTTCATTCTCTTGAATAGCCCCACATTATTAAATTAACTTTCTCTCTCTCTCTCTCTCTCTCTCTCTCTCTCTCTCTCTCTCATTTGCTCACACATTGACACCTCCAATACGGTGAACTACTGTCCAGATTTCCTTGGGACTGAGGGAATTTTAGTGCTAAGACTAGGACCATCCCAGTGACAATGAATCACTCTACATCTTACCACATGTGTCTATATGTATACAGGTATAAATAAAATAAAATTGTTTCAGGATGTGGAAAAGAGCTCTGAGCTAATAAGAAGGTTTTGCTATTAGATGATTTGTTATTAGACTCACTGAGCCGTAAGATAAAATAAAACAAAATTATTAAAAGAAGAATGGATGGGAAAAAAAAAATTATGCATGGATGGAGCTGGAACATATTCTTCCTAGTAAAGTATCTCAAGAATGGGAAAAAAAAATGTACTCAGCCCTACAATGAAAGTAATTTATGGCTTTCACATGAAAGCTATAACCCAGTTATAACCTACGAATATGGGGAGGAGGGAGAAGGAAGGGGGAGGATGGGCAGAGGGAGGGTGATTGGTGGGATTATACCTGCAGTGCATCTTACAAGGGTACATGTGAAACTTAGTAAATGTAGAATATAAATGTCTTAATACAATAACTAAGAAAATGCCAGGAAGGCTATGTTAACCAGTGTGATGAAAATGTGTCAAACGGTCTATAAAACCAGGGTATGGTGCCCCATGATCGCATTAATGTACACAGCTACGTCACGGTAGGAGCCTGAGGCCACAGTGATACTTATACCAACTTCCCAGGTGAGGACAACATTACTTCAGAGTAACACATTTTGAAAACCACTGGTGAGGATAATGCATCATCCACAAGGGACTGTGCTGTGATCCCAAACACAATTAAGAGCCTCTTCTGTGTTTTCATAGCACTTAATTCACAGTTAGCTTGTGCTTACTTTGTGACACTTAGCATACTTAACTTGTATCCAGCTAGCATGAATCTTTCTCTAGCATTGAAACCATGATTTTTTCATTCCTGTAACACCCCAAGTTTAGCTTAGCCTCTAACATATCGTAGGTACTAGTAAAACATGGAACAAATGAAAGATTCTCACCTAGAGGTAGGAACAGCCAACAAGTTCTGTATTCATGACCAAATATGATCTCAAAACCAGTGACCTCACTGAACTTCAATTAGAAAGGCAAGTGCAGTGTGGGTAAAATAAAAATGCCTGATAACTACAGGACACCCAACCTGATTGCTAAATTTTTCTTGACTAGTGATTTTTAAACCAGAGGTTTTCTGGGATTTTCACATAACAAAAATTAATTTCACATCATCACACCAACAATGCTAAAGTATTGTACGTTCCTCCTCCTCCTCTCCCATTTCATATTAATTTAGCAGGAGTTTAATAATACATAATTATATCTCAGTGCTGTTTGCAATAGAAAAATTAGGAAACTAATTTGCATTTTAGGAATAATTTGGAAACCTACAAACTAATTCTCTAAGATCAAATAGAATACACACACTATATTGTTTAATAATAAACTCTAGCATTTGTCTAGACCAGTGGTTCTCAATCTTCCTAATGCCTCCTAATGCTGCGACCCTTTACGTTTCTTATGTTGTGGTGACCCCCAGCTATAAAATTATTTTCGTTGCTACTTCATAACTATAATTTTGCTACTGTGATGAATCATAATGTAAATATCTGATATGCAGAATGTATTTTCATGTCGCAACCCACAGGTTGAGAACCGCTGGTCTAGATAAAGGCATTTATTAATTAACTGTTTCTAGTATTCTAGAAATATTCTTATTAGGGGACATATTGTTTTTTGTCTACCTATTCCTATTCCCCAGTTTCCTTTTGGGGGACTCCCTCACCCCATTTGTGTGTAGTCTTGTTAGTAGGATAATCCTAAGTGTTGTCTCTCTCTAGGGATGGTAGCATGGAAAAAATACTTTCTCTTTTTGGCGTGGGACACAGACCTAGTCATAAATAAACTTCTACCATTAAGCTCCATTCCAGGATTTTAATTTTAGCAACTGATGAGCACAGAGAAGGGAATGTTGCTGGCATCTTAAACCAGGTCATCCCAGCTATACGATGGCTGCGAAGCTTCCTGCACTATTAGTTCTAGGTCATTCCCAAGCCTGGTGTCCCGGTGTCTCTTTCATTCTATGAATCCTCCAACTCTACAGTCCCATTCCTTTCTAATAAATTTTCTGTGGTTTATGTTTGCCATGTTTAGTTTCTGTTGCTTGCAACTATAAAACTCCTGTCCAGATTGACTCTAGCACAAGTAACTATTTTATTTTTTTCTGCTCACTACCTCTTTTGATAACATTCATTTTTGACAGTAACTGGGACTCTATTTGTAATTCTCACATTTAAACTTAGAAATATATGTCTTCAGTGCTTCCATAGCTCTTCCTTTGAAGTAAAATCTCCCACCCAAATCTTAGATTTCTTTTAGTTAGCTACATTACTAATACATTCAAGAGTTTATATACAAGAATTGTTATATCAAAACTTTGTGGCCTATAATATTCTAATATCTTTGTCCTTATAGCAATTGTTCTTTTCTTAAAAGTAGTAAAGTATGTCTTGTGATCTATGAGAAATACAGCTTTTTACTTCTAGAAACCAAATATAAAAATATCTGTGTCGCCAGAATTTACCCATGTCTATTACATGCTCAAGGTACATGCTCAAGTTGTCAGCGTCTAAATAATATTTCAGATAAGGATATTTGAAAGGATGTTAAAAATCAACCAGATCACCCCTTTACCTATCCATTTATAAAATGAAGTTTAGAGTTGTTGATTTCCTTGTTTAAGAGCACCCAACACCAACCCAATCCCATATCACCATGGTCCTCAAGAGAATGAGCTCTGGGTTCTGACAGATTTGGACTCGATTCACGTCACTGAAAACCTTAAAAACTTGGTTCTTTCAAATTTATTATGGAGGTACAGTAATAACATCCATCTCTCTTAAGCTATATGGGTTTAGCAGTGAACTAATCATATAAGGAGTACCAAGAACAGTATAGTTTTCATTGTTGCAATTAATATGCTTAATCATTCTAATATTTGGTGGCTCAGCTAAATCATCTAAATGCAACCGCAAAATTTTTCCAAGTTAGATTTAGTAACTATTTTATTATTTATGCCTTCACTGAACAATTCTTCCTAGTGATGTTGACGGTTCTTAGAAACATGGAAGGATTTCATGCTTAGGAAGAATGAAGCACATACAGATGTTTATTCTCACGTATAGCCAATCTGTCTTCTTTTATCAATATATACATATATTTTTAGGTCAATTTCTTTAATTCCAGGTGCCTGTTGAACCACCCTATAATGATAGCTAGAGAAAACCAGTAGATTTGCAGACATAAGTGGACAAGGTCTTTGTATTTCAGATACTTCTCCAGGAGCAAATGTTGGTCAAAGTCATTATATATACGTAATGCACAATTCTGAGAGTGGTGAGAGCCAGGTGTCAGAAAAACTGGACAAATCAGAAAAGCCAATCTTGAATTCATTCCAGTCTGCGTGTGTTTCAAGGAACTATGACTATTTCACTACATTTGCAAACACAGGTCTGTCTACTCAATGAAGGGAATTATAAGCTGAATGTCTTTTAACAGACATGCTTGGGACCAGAAGGATTTTGGATTATTTTTTTAGTTTGAATTCTTGCATATACATTATTAGATGTCTTGGGGATGGAACCCAAGTCTAAATATCATATTCATGTATGTCTTATATATACCTTAAACACACAGCCTGAAGGTAATTTTATACAGTATTTATAATAATTTTGTGCATGAAACAAAGTTTGTAAACATTGACCCCTCAGAAAGCAAAGGTGTTACTGTCTCATATCAGTGCTCAGAAAGTTTTAAATTTTGGAGCACTTTGGCTTTTTGAATTAGGAATGCTGGACTTGTATTCAGATGTTTCCCACAAGGGTAATTCAGCTGGAGCGTGGACTTTTCCCTACTTTCATGTGATGGTTACCAGGATGGAATAGAAAAGGCCTTGCAGGATTCAATGTGGACAGTGGAGTTTTAACAGGAGGAACAGCATCCAGTGTACAGACGTAACAGAGCAGATCAGGAGTCAGGCGAGGGGACACTGCAGGTCAGTGCCCTGGAAATCAATTCACTAAACATTCAATTTGCTGGATGACTGGGCTGCCCCACACGAGGAATTATAGCTGCAGAATAAATTTAGTAGCATTTACCGCAGTTACTTTGACTCCGAGCCTGGAGTAGGGGCCCACCAGTCTTTCTGTCAGCGCTGTTGGCGTGTGTAAGTGTTCACAGAATTGGTGGAGGACTTTTCAGGCAGCAAGGCCACTGGCAGAGTCTGGCCAGCCTTTCAGCTCATCTGTGCACCATGGCTGTGGTGATTACATGGAAGGCGAATCCAGGAGTGGCTCCCCTGGAGTTTGTGAGACGCGAAGGAAGAGCATTTGGGAGGCAGATGCACCCACCAGTGACGGGCAGCAACCCATGTTCATCATGGTCAAACAGGCATGATGCATACACAGTAGAATACAAAATTTTAGGGGAAAAATATTACTAAATTGTTGTTTATACCCCCCTCCCCCAATTTTTTTTTTTTTTTCTTAGAACACCAAAGGAAACTTGAGTAGGCAAAACATTCTAAGGCAGGATATAAAAATTTTAAGTTAGGCTTCACCAAAAGGAAAGACTTTGACTCATTAAAAGACCATGGTATGATAAAGAAAATAAATAGGGCAGGACCAGCCTGGGAGAAAATAGTTGTAAAATTTATATATAACAATGAGCTTGTATCCTGTATCCAGCTGTATTACTATAAGTCAGTAATAAAAAAATAACCCAATTATAAGGTGAGAAAAGACTTCAATATACCTAAAAGAAAAATATATAAATGGCCAAAAACACTCTAAAATTTGCTTATTATTGATAGTCACAAATCAATTGCAAGCACAAGATTCCACCACACTATGACGGCTAAAACTAAAAATCTTTTTTTTTAAATGACATCATTAAATATAGTCAAAAACATAGCGCATCTGGAACTCTTTAGTCATTTTGGAAAACTGTCCACAAATTTCTTATAAATGTATAAATGCAACGACCACAGGACCCAGTAATTCTAGTCCTATATATTTATACAACAGAAATGAAAACATAGATTCCCAAAATGCCTCGCACACCAAAGTTCACAGAGCAGCTTTATCTGTAACCATTCTAAACTGAAGACAACAGGAAGGCCCATCAGGAGGAAAACAGATGAACTAGTTCATGTAATGGAATATTAATCATCAATGAAAAAGGAACAAACTTTGTTACAAACCATCACAGGTTTAAATAAATAAATAAAATTATGGGCGGTGCCTGTGGCTCAAAGGGATAGGGCACCAGCCCCATATGCTGTAGGTGGCAGGTTCAAGCCCAGCCCTGGCCAAAAACTGCAAAAAAAAAAAAAAAAAAAAAAAAAAATAGCCTTCGTGGCATTTTCTTAATTTTTGTACACAGCTATGATTTAATAAAAAAATAAACAAAACAATTTTGTTGAGTGAAAGAACCCAACACAAAAGAGTACAAATTGTGTGATTCCACCTACAGAAAGTTCTAGAACAAGCAAAACTCATCAACAGTGGCTGAAGCCAAGTCATGGTCACTCTTGTCACATAGAAGTAGGTGAGCAGTGATGGGGAAAGGGCACAATTTGGGGGGGTTGCTGGAAATAAATTGATAGGTTTGAGGGTTATACAAACAGGTGCATGAAACTGCATACCAATCTGTGCATTTTATAATATAGTCCATTACATAATAACATATAGAATTGCATAAATACAGCCTGTGCTCCTATGCATTAGTTGTTACTATTAAATATGATGTAGACTCCTACTAATTCATATGAATGATAAAGCATGAAGTTATAATTTACATGAAATTATAATTTACATAACTTGTAATTGTTATAATGACCATATAAATGATGAATTGTTTACTCACATTTTAACCTTCTAAAATACATGGATTGTTAATATGTTCCACTGACATTGCCTAAGTTCACACAGTCTGTTTATTTCTTGGTCAGCTTTATGCACACTAAAGAAAACAGCTACTATCACATGAAAGATATCATTAGAAAACATGAAAATGCATTCCACTCAATACGCTTTGAAACAGAATCCTGTTTACTTACTCAGCTGTGAACTGCTGTATATTATATATATATATATTTTTTTTTTTTTTTTTTTTTACAAAAATGTATTGGTTAATTGAATGGCAAATTAGTATTATTTTCGGTAGTTGGTGGATGGTTCACCAGAACAGAGAGCTGGAGAAGTCACCCTATCAATGAAGAATGACCCACGTGCCTGGACAGAGGCAGGGCTGACAGTCAGCTGGGCAGTAGCATTCGCCATCCTGGACTTGTATAGCTAAAATGTACAGAATAATTCAAACACAAGTACAAAATATTAAGAATACACTCAACAGAACTTCATCCTTCTCTGATGATTAAAAAAAAAAAACTTAAAGATATTGTCAGATAACAGGTTCATCTTTATGAATGCCAGTTGCTGGACTAAGTAAAAAATGTTGTTTGGTTGAGGTCTGGGGAAGCAAACATTTGTGGTGTATCAAATGACTGTGTGTTGAAATAGAAGTGCCTTTAATTAAAAAAGAATACACAGCGGGAAGCAGCCCCACCATTTTCTACAGTATCTGGTGCTTCTTTATGAGATTTCAGGATCATGAAACAAGACTCCTACAAGATGATAGGCACGCTAGCCGTCAAATTGAATCCCTGGACATCACTCTAAGCTTTAATGAGCATTACTTTATCTGCCGTGAACAGCAGGAGAATAGCTTTTTTACTTCTTATATTTGCAACAGTTTGAATTCCAGATGTTGAGCCCAGCTCAGCAGGGTTTTGGCAGCTTCACACATCTCTTAACGGATAGTTCAGCTTTCACTGCCTTGGAAAAAAAAAGAAATGAATTGGCAAATTGGCAATGCCATCTTTTGAAAGAAAATAAGAAGGAAAAATGACTTGCATATTTACTAAGATGTTGGTTACAATTTTCATCATCTTTTCTCTGTTTGCAAGACCACACATCACGGGGGAGAGAACAAAATAAAGAGACCGAAGCCACAAAGATTCAACAAACATCTAGCACGTGGTTCCTGACTTCAAGCCGTCCAGTGTTCAACTACACCAACTACACCATTACACCGCTGCCCGGAGAAATCAGAGCGAGGTTGTTTATCTGGGGGAGCCACGTGTCTGTTATAAAGATGCTTGGTTTATCAGAGTGCTATTTCACTTTCCTTTTCAGAAATTTATCCCTCTACGGAACTGGGCTTGATGCATCAATAAAATCTCTCTTCCCTTCCCTCTCTCTGCCCAACCTGTCTTGCTACTGGGGCTAGAATTATAGGCAACAAATCTTCCTTTTATCCAAACACTGCTTTGTGAAGTACTAAGGAACTTCTGAAAAAAAAGAACTACTATTGTTGTATCTAAATGCCAGAATATACCAAAAAAAAATCAGCAAGTACACCTTCTTAATAGGGTTTTGATGGAGAAGACAAAAACTTGACAGGCAAGCCTTGTGGTCACAGACCTGTTTCTGACACTGATTTAATGAACCAAAGTTATGCTGGTTCGGATTTGGAACTCAAGATTCAAAGACGCTGGGAGAATAGCCCGTTCCACCATACCAGCTGCGGAAGCTCATCTGCAGTTTAAGACTCGTGTGTGTGTTTCTGTGTGCACGCATGTGTATACAAATGCCTAATGTTTCCTTGCAAATGTTTCCTAAAAAATTTTGGAGACCTATTGAACCTCCTGAAGGCTACTAAGTTTTGGGGGGTTGACACTTGGAGCATGTTGAGGGTCCCAAGACCTTCAGAACCCAAACGGTTCCTCTTATATTCCTCTACACAATAGCTTTCTGGGGAAGATTTATTTAGAAAAGTACTCTGCTGTTGGAGAACCAAAAAAAGGAGAAAAAGAGAGGAATTTGAAAATCAACGATCTAGATTTTTCTGCCAACTTTGTGATGTCTTTCAACAGATTGACTGAAGACCTGTCAGTCTCTTCATCAGACATTAAGGTTTCTGGGATGGCTGGTCCCAACCCTGTTCTCAAAGCCTTGACATCCAAGAGAGAGAACAAAGACAGAAACAGAGTTCGATTGTGACAGTTGGGACAGCTCACAGAAAGGAAGGGGTACTTCTAATTGAGATAATCCAAGGCAGGGTCACTCAGAGGTGACATTACAATTGCCCATTATTAACAACAATTAAAGAAAACACCACAGTCATTGAGGGCCTACTCTCTGCCAACATGAGCTCGCTGCTTTACAGGTTAACGTGTATCAAGTTGTTTAATTCTCTAAAAGCCTAATCACTACCCCCATTCATTTTAAGATCTAAGAAAAGGGACACAGGACTGCTCCAAGGGGCAGAGCCAGCATTGGAGCAGATCTGTGGCTCTGAGCAGGGATTCCTGTACACTTAGGTACACAACCTCTTGAAGGCAGCTTGATGTTGAAGGGTAAAGATGAGATTCCACTGATTTAAATGCATTGTTTTCACATTTTGTATCTCAGAACTAGGGAGTATTTTACATTCAACAACATACTTTAGGTCTGTACTTTTTTTCTCTCCTAGAAGCACATGAAGTAATGGTGTGTCTTAGACGTCAAAGGCATCTTAGATTTGATGAAGTGTAACAACATTTTGGTAGGAAGTTAAGGAAGGAGGACAGCTCACATAAACGAACCAGCCCAAGTACAGAGGCATTAGACAGTATGCCATCATTGGGGAGTAGGGAATGTATTGAGGGATTCATGGTTAGTGGCAAGGGTTGAGTCTACAGATACAGAACTAGGATGGAACAGAGCTTCTTCACAGATCTTGGTGCTTCTCCCCAAAAGGAGCTGTGGAAATACACAGGAGGGTTCTTTGCTGTCCTAACCATGAGGATTCTGTTAGCTGTCAGTGGAGACAGGTGTAGAGAGAGATTGAGATGCAATCCAATGTATGAGACATTCTTGCCCAAAGAAGGATTGTCTCACCTTTGGCCTCAGGTTCAAAGACCATTCAAGGTGGGGCTGGATGGTTCAGGCCTGTCATCCCAGCACTCTGAGAGGCCAAGGTGGGAGGATCCCTTGAGCTCAGGAGTTTGAGACCAGCCTAAGCAAGAGTGACACCCTATCTCTACTAAAAATAGAAAAACTAGTGAGGCATGATAGTGGGCACCTGTAGTTCCAACTGCTAGGGAGACTGAGGCAAGAGGATCACGTGAGCCCAAGAGTTTGAGGTTGTTGTGAGCTATAATACCACAGCACTCTTCCCAGGGTGGCAGACTCTATCCCAAAAGAAATAAAATTTAAAAGTTAAAAAACTTTTAAAATGCCATTCCAAATGACAAACATGTTTACAATTAACTATGAAAATCAAGGGATGCCTATCTCTGTTTCTTTGGAACTTTATCAGCTTTTCTTCTTTTGCAAAATCCAGTTACCAACACTATGTGGGTAACGCATTATTAAAATCGCCATCCGCCACACCTGGGTCAGCCTACCTAGAAGCTGCCAAATATACAAAACTCCCATGTATTGGTCTGAGAGTCAAGAAATATCACTGTGACCTCCAGTGCAGATAAGTTTCAGCATTTATAATTTAAAATATGTATTATTACAGTATAATTTATATTATTTCTAATTTTTCCTTTTATGGTTATAGCATTATAACTATCTTGAGTATATAGCTAGGCGATATTATTTATGAATTTAACTTCATGATAGTTAAGAGGACGTTACAAATATTTGGTCAAGATCAAGGTTTGAACATGTGACAGAGATTCATATCTTACAGGCAAAGAGAAGGAGCCAAATATTTTGACAAATTTTAGAAAGTTTGAAAAATACAGTAAAAAGTATTCGGAAGAAAATAAGCATCGTCTATACATTATTCAGAAATAACAGTTAATTATTTTCTCATTTACTACAGACTTTTTTCATTTCTTTAAAAAAAAAGTTGAGCTTGTATAGTTTTTTAAATTCTCCCTTACACGTTGATCCATGTCCTTAATTATCCTCTTAAAATGCTTTTTTTTTTTTTAAGTGGACACGTAGTAATCCATCAAAAGTAATTCCACCTACTTATTTCAGGATACATTCGGAAGAGTTAATTAATCTCCTAATATGTTTTGTAAAGAGTATATGATAATAGAATCTTAGCGGTAAAAGATGCTTTAGCATTTTCCAGATTAATTTCCCTGTAGGAAAGATGAAAAAATGCAGGAGCCAAGGAGGTAAGTCACGGCGCCACTTTACAGCTCAGCCAGAACTGGAATCTTGGCCTCCTTTTTCTCAGAGTACTGTTTCTTGGTGTTACTCTGTGACCCCCTCCCCCCCCTTTAACGAATTGACCCATGACTGACATCCCCCAGTGTATTTAATCACTTATTATAACTATTGATCTGGCTCTCCACACAAAGAAAAGCTGGATATTCTTCAACAGGGCATGCAACAAAAAGGCCATGCTTTCTGCTTGGGGAGCCAAATATATACAGGTAAATAAGAAAGATTTCTTAGTCTCAGCACCCAGCAGGCCACAGCGGGAGTTCCTCATGATTGAGGCCGAATTACTGTAGGATTCCAAGAAAGCTTTATTACCAGAAATATATGGGAGGACTGACTTTAAATCAGATCATTCTGAGCTATAATAAAGACGATAACAGCTTGACTTCAGACGTGAGGTGTAAACACATGGCTCTGCAGGTTGGATCTGGCTCAGGTGTCCAGAGAGATGCGTTAATCCCGGCGTAACCCGGGGTATCCATGGTGCTGAATGTGAATGGAGGGACCGCCCTTACAGCCCGTCCTGCAGATGCAGAGTAAGGAGAGAAATACACGGCCCAGGTGGCACACTGGTCACCGAGTGGAGAGAAGGCCTTGGAATGAGGCCAAAGGAAATGAGCAAAGAGTATTGTCTTGGGGAGAAGCTAGGTGGTGCCCCTGGTGAGGGGAGTCAACCAAGGGCAGAAAAGTCTGGGGCGCTGATTGCAGATCCAGCCGCCACGGCCATCTCTGCCTCAATAATTGCAGTAGCTTCCTGGCTCGTCCCCAGCTCCCAGCAGGGTGTGACATCTGTTAAAACCTAAAATATGTTCCTTGGAGTTAGGTGAGAGCAGAAGAAGAAAGCACATTTGTCTTTGTCCACCTCGGGCACCTCGGGGACCGATGACCCAGATGCAGGGGGCTGCCTGCCTGGCATCAGAGCATCACAGGAGTAATGTGGGGGGTTTATCATGTCCAGTCCCTGAAGTTTGGGATGCATTTGTGGAGATACACAGTATTTGCTATAGAAGTATGACATAGCTTATCTTGACCAAGATGGCTATTATTTTAATAAAGTCATAGAAAACCTTGATTAAAAAAATACTCACATTTGACAGTATCTCATGTTCACACACACACACACACACACACACAACCTCCAGCTTAGTTTCCAACTGACACTTTGTTCTCTAAGAAGTTAAATGCATCGTATACTACATGGGGCAGTGGATCCAATCATCACACCTCCCTGCCTACATTTATTCTTGGTGACTTTACAGATGCTCCTTCAAAATTTCTTTGAAACTCAGCTTTGAAGGAGAAGTGGCATTTATTTGACTGTTTCATTAAATGTTTTCCCCCTCTAGGCATTGAAAAGAAATCCTAAAGATGCAGGTCTGTGAAATATTTCTCTTAATTGCTGATGGATGCAGCTGGGGCCATGATCAAACAAAGTAGCCCAGCTCTGCTGAGGAAGGATATCTCACTGCAAAACAACACAGAAACTTTTCTACCCATCTTGCATGGGGCGGGTACCAACGTCCTTGGGCTGAGCTCAACTACGGATGTGCGGAGGGTGAAGCAGTGCTGCTGCTAGTGAGAAATGGCTGTCCCGGGGCCTCTGCCAGGAAGGACAGGTGGAAATGATGATGATGGTGACGATTTGCCAGTTAGGAAGGACAGATCCAATAGCTGTCACATTAATGGAAGTGTAACATCAAAGTCAGAGAATTACCATGAAGAAAAAGAGCACAGTCTGTAAAAATCCAACCTGACCCAGAACAGGTTACAGAGAGGCAGGAAAGACTTCCTTGAGGAAGCGATGTTAAAGATGAGAACTGAAAGGCTGGGAAGATATTTCAGACAGAAGAAAGAGAGTGTGAAAAAGCTTTACGGCGGGGAGGTGGGGGGAGAAAGGGACCAGGCAGTGTCTGAAGAACTCAAAACAAAGCACTTAGTTCCTCTGCAGCAAAAGATCTAGCAAAAATAAAAAGAATTTTAAAAAGCACTTAGCAAGGCACTGGGTCAGTAGCAAGAGGTGTGGTTTGTGTTTGGGGGAGGGGAAGATGGGACATGCAGGACCTGGGGGCTGGGTTAAGAAGTTAGTTCTTTGTTTCCAGAGCAACAGAATAGGGTAAGTGGCTCCGGAGGGTACAGGGAAGAGGCTGGTGCATCAGCTCCACATTTCAAAAAGAGTGCTGCAGCTACAGCCTTTCACCAGAGAGGAGTCCAGTGGTTTTATTCCAAGCCACATCTGACCTAAGGTCCACCAAAAGGGCTAGAGGAGGAGGAGGGTTGGGCTTTAAAATAGGAAGGTTCGGGAAGCTTTATCAAGAAGACAGTATCTGAGTACAGACCCAAGGCAGAGGAGGAGAAAAGCCTGGTAGATAGTTGAGGAAAGAAAGACATTTTGAGGAGGCAAGGGAAGAAGAGAGGTCCTCAGATAGTACTCGGTGGGAATCTCTGGGGGTGGGTCACTGAGAGGCCGAGGGGCAGAAATCCAGACTTAGACACAGGTGCTGATGGGGGCAGTCCAACACATCAGTAGTCGGATTAAGTGTGCGAAGACCTGGCCGCTGGAGGTCGTGGTGTGACGGAACTAAGCCAAGTGTTGGTAGATAAATTCACGTTCTCACTCATGGGCAGGAGCTGAGAAAGTGGATCTCATGAAGACAGAGAGAGATTGGTGGTCACCAGAGGCTGGGAGTGGGGTAGGGCATGAGAGGAAAGGAAAGAATAAATAAATACATGTATTTATTACCACTGAACTGTACACTTCACATGGTAAAGACAGTTGATGATATATGCATCCCTTACCTCAATAAAAAAATAAAAGAAAAAAAAATTTTTTTTAAGAGCCAACCATTTTGCAGTGTGGCCCTGGGAGAGGGGGCCCAGACTTAGGAATCAAACAGGCACAAATTTGAGACGTAACTCTTCCTCTCTTGTCTGGATTACATCACTTCTCAGAGTCTTGGTTTGAGTGTGTGCAGAGCTGGGGCAGTGATGGTGATGTCATAGGGTTGCTGGGAGATTAAGGAAGATGATGACTGAAGGTGCCTGAGCAGGTGCACTCAGGCTGCTCCATGAGCTGAGGGAGGCGAGAGCAGGGAACCCTGTGGCTGGATCTCTGCTCTCTGCCCACTGGGGGTCTCTGGCCAGCAAGTGCGCTCAGCGTGGATGTGAACAGATGAGGATTGGGGGGGGGGGCAGCAATTCCCCAGTGAAAACCCTCTGAAAATCATCCTGCTTTCTACCCTCTGGAGAACTAATCTGGGTGCTCTTCAGTGTCCCTGAGGGTCCCAGCAGGCCTGAGCCCCAGTGGCCCTCAGTGGTGACTTCATTACACACTTCAGACCCCCTCTGCCTGCCAGGTCTCACTTCTCCACTCTCCTGTGGCACTTTCTAAGATCCCTCCCCAAAACCTACTTCCCCGGGGAAGGAAATCAGTCTGTGATGTGCAGAGCACAGAGACAGTGTTAACTCATCGTGATTCTTGCTGTGGGAATGCATGGAATTTAAAGAACTGAACTCAGGATTTAGGGGCCAGAGAAAGCAGAGTTGAGGATCAATGCAAGGCACAGAATTAGAGAATGTCCAAGTGCTTTTGCCAGTAAACTCTGCCTACAGCAGATGTGTGTGTGTGACTGAGTCTCAGGCAGGAGTGATTTTACCAGGGAAAATGGAAAGTAATGCTCAACCTGGAAGAGGAGTAAGAGAACACGAGAAAGGAAGAAGCTATAAGAATCATTGCATCTAGTGTTTATCTTAAACATTGTTTTATTAAATTTTAGCCTTTTTAATTTTGTGAAGGCAAAAAAAATGGAAACCTAGTAAACACATGTATATGTAAAAATAAAATAAAAAATCACTGTGAAGACAAATTCAACACGAAAGGCTTTGTCTTCAGCATTTAACTCCTCTATACAGAAATGCTTTCCCCAAAGATCTCTGCGCAGGTGACACAATCACAAAATGTCCATGCATGTTCAATGCATCCCAGGCCTTGAAACAATGATTTGTTGAGCATGTGCGACGGGCCAGCCCTGGTTTAGTCCTGATAATTCAGTTGGGGGAGAAGGAAACCATGAAAAAAAAGTCCTGACGTCTTCCTTTCTAGAGTGTGCAAACGATAAACAAAATAAGGAAAAATTTAAGAATGTGAGAAATTTGGGAGACAAATCAACCGCAGAAAGGGGAAGGGATGGAACAGAAGAGGCATTTTAAATGGTTCAGAAGGTCTTAGTGAGAAGGGGAGATCTGAAGAAAACCATACAGACATTTGAAGGAAGAAAGAGTCTTAAGCTAAAGGAAGAGAAAGGCAAAGGTCCTAAGTGGTGAGCAAACCACGTTCCAAGAACAGCAGTGAGGGGAAAGGGGCTGAAGCCATGGGCTGGAAGAGGCAAATGAGAGCCACAGGGGCTTGTGGCAGACACAGGGCAGCTCATTTATTTTGTCTCTAACAGGTCAGACAGTCAATATTTTTGGCTTTCTGGGCTATACAGTGTCTATTACAACTACCCATCTCTGCCACTGGCGCACAAAAGCAGCCACATGAAATACACAGATGAATGGGCGTGGCTGTGTTCCAATAAAACTTTATTTATGGATGCAGAAATTTGAATTTCATATCATTTTCATGTGCCACAAATATTATTCTGCCTTCATGTTTCTTCAACCAGTTAAAAATGTAAAAAACAGTTTTTAGCTCACCAGCTGTACTGAAATAAGTTGTGGGCTGGCTTTGGCCCCGGAGTTGTAGTTTTCCAGCCCCTATCATAGGGCCTTGTAGATTTCAAGAAATTTTTGACTTTCTTAGTGAGATGGGGAGGAATGGGAAGGCTTTAAGCTGAAGAGTGTGATCTGACTCAGATGTGAGCAGAATGAATCTGGCTTTTTGTGTTCAGAGCAGGTGAAAAAGAGTCAAAGGATACAAGAGAAGGGACTGAAGCACGGACCTTTGAAAAGGTTTAAAACAAAAATATCCATTACCTTTTTAATTAAGGTTGTATGTGGGAATCACCATTTGTAATTCCCAATGCATATTCACAATTTCTACTAGCAGACAATAAGCCCCCATGATTTCAATCCATCATAACAGTATTTAAAATAAACACAGGCTATCAAGAAATGTATCAATGGATCAGCAACAGGGCTAAAATCCCATTTATTTTATGTTTCATAGCATTGAGAGAGATTTATTGTAGAGAAAGAGCGCTTATCTCTCATTTGGCATGTGCATTTTTTATCTCTGACTTCAGAGGCAACACTCTTTGGTCATGTTTGTAATATTATCGTGTTTGCATTTAACTAAAAATCAAAGCTGATGTGAGAGCTCCTGATTCATTGACAATGCCTCACCCAGCCACCTCCCTCCTCTCTCCAGAGCACCTTCATGATTCTGTATTTTGTATTGAAACTGGGAGAGCTGTTACAAATATGGATGATATACAACTGAATGATTTCGGTCTGAAAACCGAATTTACCACAGAACTATAAAAATGGTGCTATTAGGGCAGGCTGTCAAGAAATGATTAATACTTCCAACTGGCTATCATCTCTTTTAGTCTTTATACTCGAGGAGACCATTAATCTGAAATTGCTGTCATCCCAAGTGTCATCTGCCTTGTTTGTCCACAGGGACTCAGATATCTTCTTTAAACAGGGGAAATATTACTAGATTAAGTTAGTGTGTAGGTCATGTGTATGCATGTGTATGTGTACATGTGTGTGAAATGTTCCATGGCAAACACGGGGCTGTTTTTAGCAATTGAATGATGTAACATTCCATTAGTGCACTGATATGGTAAATGATTTATATTCCCTTCGCATTGGACCAAAAATTGAAAAATTCTCATAAGAATCGAACCTGGAATCATGAACATTACTTTTCAATCCACTGAGTTTAAAAAAATCAGTTTACCTAAATATATATGCTTGCTTCCACTACAAACTTTATTAATAAGGACTTATATTTAAAATCTAACACAAATATGAAGTTAAGGAAAAGTAGGCACTGCTTTCTTACTTGTCTTAAGTTTCTAATTTTCTTTAAATTTTTTATGGTGCTTTTTTAAGAGTTAAGAGCCCAGAATAGTTGACATCACACTATCACTGTGTGTCTCAGATACAGAATCCCCAGAGCAAGTGCCCTTACAAAGAACACATTGGCAGACGTGTGTGAGCTAGAAGAAATGTCAAACTTACACTATTTCTAATCCAAAGGCTTGAAAATTCAGAAGAAAAGAATTCTAAAGTAAACCAGTTTCCTTATAGAAACATAATAAAAATAACAACAACGGAATTGAGTTACATGTTTAGTTCTACCACTATGAACTTTGACTTTCTAAAATTTGGGGCATTTTAAGGACACCTCAATGCTGCAGAAATGAGTGATTATATGATTCTGATCCAGAATATTTACGGAAAATAATCACACCTCAATCATCTCTGCCAACACAGCAGTAAAATAATGTGATTGGAAAAAATAATAGAATGTAATGATTTCCGTGAGAGTTGTATTTTGGTCTAGTTTCTTCTTATAATAATATTTTAGCTACTTAATATATTTAGTAACTATTAAAATAAGCATGTCTCACAGGGTAGCTGTTTGGAGAAAATGATAAGAAGCAGTCTGGTTAAACACTTTACAGGAAAAGCTATTATTATAGAAAGTTCATTAGGTGAAACTTCCTGTTCAAAAATAGTATCCAACTCTGGTCACAGTGGAATAATGGCCACTGACATTACCTCCGACCCACAAAGCATAAAACCCACAAAATACATCAAACACTGAAAACGAGCATTGAAAGACTATGATTCCTCCCATCCAAGTCCTAACCCAACCCTGCTTAGTTTCCGAGATCAGATGAGATACAGCACATTCAGGGTTGGATGGCGGTAGACAGAAAGACTATGATTCCTATAAGAAAAGATATATAGAGTGAACCCTGTTGTGGTATCCAACAACATTCTAGCCATACAGAGATACACTAGATAAATTCAAGAAGGGAGAATGCAAAGAACAGAAGGTAATCTCAGGGATTTGAGAAGATGGAGGTTAAAATCCAGGGTGGCTGAGGCTTCTAGAAAATTCTGGGTGGAGTTTCATAAAAAGCAAGCTAAGGAGAAAAAGAACTCCAGATAGCTTCATAGGGGTCCCCTCAGGCTTTGCTGAATAATGAGCTATGATAGTTCAGAGAAAAGCTCTATAAGTCTCAACAAAGAATGACTAGAAGTTGTAAGACGACCAATTCTAAAAGCTAAGTAAGGCCTGGGCTGATTCAGGTACCTACAGCAGAGGGGACAGTCTGCCCTCATTACTTGGAATAGAGACTTTAAATGATCATGCCTCAGTGCTGTGGCCACCCTCGTCCTACATCCGTGCTACATCTGTGCTTTTAGAGCTTTTAAAAAGACTTGAATGCATTAAAGTGATCTGTAGTTTTCATAACTCCCTCTTGTTACAAAGTTTAACACTCCATAAAAAAAGACAATAAAATCCAAGCATTCAACAAGATAAAAGCCACAATGTCATAATATCCTGAATTTAATGAAATATGAGTAGGCATTCCAAGAAGCAGAAAAACATGACTTGTAATCAGGAGAAAAATCAGTGCATACAAACAGACCTACAAATGACAGAGAAGACAGATTAGCTGACAAGAATTTTAAAACCACTATTGTAAATACACTCAAATATTTTTTTTAAGGATGCAAATATAATATGGAGGGGAATGAGGTTTATTAAAGAAATCTAAATGGAATTTCTAAAATGAATCATTTTTCTGAATAAGATTAAGAGCAACTTAGATAGCAGTAGAAAAAGTCAGTGAATTTGAAGGAATAGCAACAGAAATTATTAAATCTGTTAATAATCTGAGAAAAATATTGAAAAGAAAATGTGAACCAAGTTTTCGTGAATGGAGAGACAATATTGGGAAGTCTAGTATATGTAGAATTGGAGTATCACAAGGAAATAGGACAGAAAGAATAATTTGAAGACGTAACCACTAAAAATGTTTCAACACTGATAAAAATTATAAAGCAATAAGATCGAGAACTTCAAAAATCCACAGGACAGATAAACACAAAGAAAATCAAATGCTTCAAAATAGTGATAAAGAGGCTGTCGATGTAGCAGAAGGGCAAAAAAGACCCATCTGTCAATCAGAGGAAAGGTAAGAATTACCATAGTATTTTATTAGATAGTTTACAAGTCAGAAGACAAGAAAATGATTCC
This sequence comes from Loris lydekkerianus, assembly GCA_963574355.1. NCBI lineage: Eukaryota > Metazoa > Chordata > Mammalia > Primates > Lorisidae > Loris > Loris lydekkerianus. The sequence goes on along the minus strand of CAUYPK010114163.1, from coordinate 24,899 downwards.
TTTACTTTAGAAAATAAACAAAAACGTTGCCAATTTAGGATTATATATTCTGCAAAAGATATCCTTTAAGATAATTCAAAGAAAGATTTGTTCAGGTAAATAAAAACTAAAAAAAACCTTGCCAGGAACCTGTCCTACAATATTTGAGGAACAAAGATAGAAAAAAAAAACAATCGTAGGTGGAAATTTGACTGCGCAAAAGAATGGCAAATGATGAAAATACTATCTATGTGTTGAATATAAAATTTTTCTTGTATTTTAGTCTATATAAAGGGTAATTGACTGTTTAAAGCAAAATAATAGTATTGTAATATTTGTAAGACATCGATGTAATATATATGACAACAATAACACAAAACACAGAAAGGGAAGTGGAAGTACACTGTTGTAAGAAAATTGTATAATATCTAAACTTATGAAGTGTTGTTTGTTGGGATGTTAAAAGTCAAAAATGCAAATTATATATGTTTAAGAGAGCAAATACTAAAAACACAAAGACAAAGAGGATTAACTAACAAGCCAACAGTGCAGATAACGCAGATTCATAAGAAATAAAGAATAATAGAAAAATGAGATGAGACAAACAGGAAACAATTGCCCACATGATAGACTTTTGACCCTAATATATCAAGAATCATGTTCAAACCCAGTCCCGGCCAAACTGCAACCAAAAAATAGCCGGGCGTTGTGGCAGGTGCCTGTAGTCCCAGCTGCTCAGGAGGCTGAGGCAGGAGAATCACGGAAGCCCAAGAGCTGGAGGTTGCTGTGAGTCCTGTGATATCACGGCTCTCCACTGAGGGTGGTAAAATAAGACTCTGTCTCTACAAAAAAAAATAAAATTAAATTAAAAAAATAAATAAATAAAAATTAAAAAAAATAAATATAAGTCACCTAAGTACTCCAAATAACGGAAGAGAGTGTCAGACTGGATTAAAGTCTTTAATTTTTACATATCACCTGGAGTCCTGGGATGGACATGTTGCCTGCTGCCATGGCGCCCATGTACCATCCAGGAGCCCAGGACCAGGCCCAACCACCTGCTACCCACACCTGCTCACACTGGCTAGGAGACTGGGAATTGGACTGCCCCACCCACCACCATTTGTGCCCCTGTGTGCCATCTAGCACTCTGAGAACAGGTTCACTTGGCCCACCACTGCCATTGCTAGTACCTGAGGACTGGCCCAGCTGGTAACTCTGTCCCCAGCACAGCCAAGTCACAGCCTCTGTTAACAACCATAATCTAAGCCACTGAAGAACTCACAGACACCATTGATGCTAATTACAGGTGAAGAAATTATATTGAGACTACACTACTGTGTTCACCTAGATCAAAGCCAAAGCACCTAGATCAAAACCACAACACTCTGTTGAAGGCTGGATTCTCTTTGTCACTGGAGTCCATGAGGAAGCCACTGAAGAAGACATCCACAACAAATTCACAGAATATGGGGAAATAAAAAACATCCATCTCAATTTGGACAGGCGAACAGGATATCTAGTTGAGTATGAAACATACAAGGAGGCCCAGGCTGCTATGGAGGGACTCAATGGCCAGGATTTGATGGAACAGCCAATCAGTGTTGACTGGTGTTTTGTTCGTGGTCCACCTAAGGGCAAGAGGAGAGGTGACCAGAGATGCAGCAGGAGTCCAGACCGGAGATGTCATTGACAGGTCCTCTTGTCCAGGTGTTCTCTCCAAGATTCCATTTGACCATGCAACCTTGGAGAAATAACGCTGGGATGGAACTGGCTGTGTTTATATTTAATCTCTTACCCTACCTGCTTAGTAGTTTTTTCTTTTCTTTCTTTCTTTTTTTTTTTTTTTTGTTACAAATAAATGTTCCATTTTTGTTTAAAAAAAAAAAAAAAAAAAAAAAAGCACCCCACCCAACCAACACTAGCGATGTCTCCATTGAAAAGGCCTTTCCCTACAGAAGCAGATTCATAAAATTGGAAGATGCAACTACTAACACAAGATTCATAGACTTCGACAAAAAGACACACAAAAAAAAGCATTAAAAAGCAAGATAATTTGACACCTTTGACAGGAGGATAGATGTCAACAAATGCCCATGAGGCAGAAAGTGTACAGAAAGCCACGGAGTGGAGGAAAGGGCCTCAGGACACATGCAGAAGGGATGGGGTGGGGACCTTCTCTGGCCGGCTGGCAGGACCCTCAGAGGGTTCCTCTGGAGTCTGGGAATGCAAGAATTGCTGGGGGAGTGAGGAAAGGAGCTGCAAATTACAAAGAGTCATGGAAAGGTCACGTGGTTCATTTTGGGGTAAAGTTTTTGCTAAATGACCCTCAAACAACTCTGTAATTCCAACCAAGTCAGAGATCGTATCCTGGGGATTCAGATTAACCTCAGAGTATCTAGTTAGATCCGTACTTGGGAGTTCTCCCTCACGGATCTACAGTAATGCATTGCTATGGAGATACGTTCTGAGAAATGCACCATGGCAGGCAATTTTGTCACCGTGTGAACATCACAGGGCCTATGTACACAAAGCTCAGTGGCCTTGCCCTCACCACTGTGTGGTGTAGGCTATTGCTCCTAGGCTACCTGCATAGCATTTTGCTGTACTGAATACTAGGCAATTTAAGACAACAGTTTTATGTATCTAAACATAGAAAAGTGAAATTTGCTGCATGGTGATGTTATGATGGCTACAGCGTCATTAGGTGACAGAAATTTTTCAGCTCCATTTTAGTATGATGAGACCACCATCGTACATGGGGTCTGTCATTGTTACACAGCATGTGATCGGATGGCCATCTGCACTTTTGCACACTTAGCAGCCTAAATAAACACTGTGTACTAAGCAAGTGTACCCCACACTACAGTAGAAGAGAGTATTGGAACAGATGTTTGTGATGCTTAAGTGCCTGCTTCGTATTTTGGGAAACACAAACTTTAGGTGGCAGATAATTCTGTCTGCAGGTAAAAAGCTATCTCCCTGAAGAACATCTTCTATCTAGCAAATGTTCTCATCTCAAAGTCAATATAAACACCCTGTGTATCCTTTAAAACCTGTATGTACACTCATCCTTTAACCTGTATGTATACTCACATTAAACACCATGTGTACACTTACCCTTTGCATCCATTAAACACCCTATGACATTCACTAAGTGCCAGTTCTCTGCCACATGTGGAAATCAGATGACATTTGGCCCCATGGGTTTCAGTAGAGGAGGGGTGATAACTGTCTGTCTCCATGTAATTTTGAGGCCACCAGGGGCACTGGTGCCTTAAGATAGGAAGAAGATGGCATGGCAGGTCATAAGAGCTGAAATATTTCCAGCTCAGTTGAGGCACTAGGATGCTGGGTTAGCAGATGAAACACAGGACACCAGTTAAATTTGAATTTCAAATAAAAATCAAATACTACTTTTTAGTAGAAATCTGACAACAGTTGGGGCTTGGATTTGTAGATTAGTTAGGATAGGAATTGTCATGGAGATTGGGGGTAACGGATTTCTGGCAGAAAGGGAAAGGCAATTATTCAAATATCAACCTTAGATACTTATTACTTCCTCAGAGAGGCCTTATCTGACTACCTGGTTTAAAATTGTAAACTCTCACTCCTGGAGTGTTTTTCTCTACTATAACAATTGTTAAGAGAAAAACTTCAGACAAATTAAGTTTAGCAGAGTTTATTTAAGCAAGGAACAATTCATGAACCAAGCAGTATTCAGAACCAGAAGAGGTTCAGAGAGCTCAGCCCTGTGGTCTGAGTGGTGAATTTTACAGTCTGGATGCCAACGCAAAAAGATCGCCTCATTTATTAGGGCTGGACATCTGCCTTATTTGGTGTGATGAGTTGGCTGCCTGTGATTGGCTGAAAAACACAGCTGCCTGTGATTGGCTGAAATGGGGCTGTTTTTTATTCTCCTAATTTAGGTTTCAGTTTGTATACCCGCTAAGTTATGTTGCCATTTGTGATTGTAGGAACTGAAAGTATGGAGACAGCCTTAAGCTAATGACCACCTGCTTATTTAATTTAACACACTGCTCACCACATGACATATCATGTTTTCATCTGTTTATCATCTCACCTTCTAGACTATCACAGCAGGAAATAATCTATTTTGCTCACTGTTGACTGAATGAATGACAAACAAGTAAATAAACAAAAGAACACTGGCAGGAACTAAGACACACACACACCCCACACAAACACTGGGCAGAGTTCATCTCAGAGAACTTTTTACCTAAGGATAAGTTGGTAGGGAGAAAAGGAGACTACCAAAAAACACTGCAGGGTGTGATCTAAAAATAAAGCTATAGTCTCAGAAGAAAAGCAAATCTCTGATATTTATTTCTATCATGTGCAACGAAACCTTCAAGAAAGGCTCAGTCAACCCAAACATAGTGCAAGAGGTGGCCTCTGTGACACTAGGAGAGTAGCCATAAGAAAACTGACTAAAATGAAAAGGGGACAAGTTAAGACCAAAGGTTAGGGTAGCGTATGGAGGGGAATAAGGAGACTAGAAGTGCGATGTCAGAATGAAAACAGAGGAGGAGGTGAACAACATAATTCTGACAAATTGAATCAGCGATGTTGACATCCAACTCAAAAAGCTGAGCCTTCATGTGAAAGAGAAGAAAAAGAGCCAGGTGAGGAGGGTGATAGACATTCCCAGTGAAGGTCCAAGAATGAGCATCTGATGAAAGGTTAAAGTCCTGGGTGGTTCAATTCAACTCGTTCAAAAAACCATCATGCACCACCCATGCTGGGTACTATACTAGGTGACATTGTTAAAAAGATTAATAAAACATGGGCCCTGCTTTGACAAATATCATAGTTCCATCACAGGAAAACTGTGAAAAAAGATGTTAATTCAACATGGTAATTCTCCTAATAGAAATATGCATGGGTGTAGGATCTATTTCTAAAGTTTAATGGGGATCGTGAATATTAGAATTATAATGGAACTGGGCTGGAAAGAACTTTACAATTTTTTTTTTTACCTGATGGGTTAGAGAGATGTGTGAGGCTGGAGGCCAAGGGGCAGGAGAAGGGAAGATCTGGAAAAAATGTCTTACAAGTAGAACATTTACAAAGAGCCTCAAAGGAGCCCTTCAAAAGGAGAGACTCCCCATCTATTCTCTCTCCACACACAAAGCTGTACACTCCTGGAGGACAGAATTCTGATTGATCAGGTGTTATCTGTTTGGGAATGGAGAAGTTGGGGGGAGGTATCAAGAAGGGTACTAGGCCTCAGTCTTACAATGACAAAAGGCCTCAAATTTAAGTCTGTGACATAATGTCTCCAAATGAGACATTACAGACTGTTGCCACAATGCACTGATCCAAGGATGGGAGCCTTGCATTTGCCCTGTGTGGAACCACAGCCAGATCCTACTACACCATGAATTCATATTCTACAGTTTCTCCTACAAACATCTTGCAACCATCCCAAGTGCATTGCATTGTATTTTTGTGATGTGGGTTAATTTATAGACTATAAATATTTTAGATAAGCCTCTCTTTGCATAACCCTGTTTTGACATAGCTCTATACTTTTATATACTATCTCATATATATAAAATATTTACTATATCAGGTTTCCACCCCCCCAAAAAAAGACACCAGCCTAATCTAGACCCTCCATTTGGTCCTGTGAAACTGGCTACCTCATTTTTCATCTCTCCATGGCAACTCTCTTGGGCCTAAGTCAGAACTGCATACCAAGTAGTATATCCTGAATTGAATTAAATTAAATCTTGCCCCAACTGGAAGATTATGTCCTTTCTTCCAATAATACATGGATAAAATATTTTCCATTGGATGTAGTAGAGCTATTTCCACAATAGAAACAGTGTATGATGGTTTTGCAATAAACATGAAAAAATCATTTTCAAATTGACAAAGAAAAATATTAGTCAATGAGTTAGGTTGATTTTTTTTTTTTTTTTTAAGTTTCCAATTCTTCAACTCTCTTCATTTCCATGCCATTTGCAATTGATCTTAACTAGAGATGGTGTCTCCTTCTCAACCCTTTGAATCTGAACTAATCTTATGACTTGGGTCAACCAATAGATGCAACAGAAGTTATGGCATGTGAGTTCTAAGATAAGGACTCACTGGGCCCTGTACATGTCTCCTCTCATTCTCTTTGTCTCTTGGAGCCCTGTCTGCATCACGTGAACAAGGCTGGACTACTAGACTGCTCGCAGATGAGTCATCACATAGAAAAGAGCCCAGTCATCATAGCCAAGACCACTGGGAATAACCTGTAGCCCGCAAGCCCCCAGGTATTTGAGAGCCCACCTGAGTAGGCAGATGGGCATCAACCACCCCATGCCCTGTGGTTGATGAAGAGGTGGGAGGTCTGTCCAGTCTTCCACAGATGCTCAGAGTCTCATAATAATAAATGCTTATTGAACCACTGAGTTCAAAAGAGGGAAGTCTTTACACAGCAATAGCTGATATATTTATATCAATACCTGTAATATCAAATAACTGAAAAGATTGAAAGCACCCTGATGAAATTATATTTGGTAGGACATATTTACTTCCAATCTAATGTTTACCTAACTGCTCAGAAGAAATGAGACAAGAAAGTGAGGTGTGGTGCTGTGAGTCTGTAGTCTCAGTTACTTGGGAGGCTAAAGAGGGAGGATTCCTTTAGCCCAGGAATTTGAGGCCAGCCTGGGAAACAGAGACCTTCATCTCTAAAAAAAAAATAGTAATAAAATTAGAGAAGAGATATGGCTGTTAAACATATCTTTTTGATTATTCTCTTTTTAGTAACATTTAGTAGCATTAACAAATGATGCTTGGAAATTATCTTGTGTTTTATTTTTATTTTTTTCTCCTCCTGGCGATTTGCTTAGCATTATGAGCAATCTGCCCTGTATCTTGAGATTAGTGTGACCGACATGGTATAAATGCTTCAAAATCTTCCAAGTCTGGGCCTGAAAACTTGGCATCTTGTATCACAAGCAACACTTAGATCAAGAGGGTGTATTTTTTCTTCTCTTTTTCCAAATAACAACTTCAGGAAATTCTTTCTTTCTTGGATCCTGTTACTACGACAACAGTCTCACATGGTTCTTTAGCTCAAGTTCATTCTTTTAATTAACAGACTGAGATTCTTCCTCCTCCCGAATCTCTTCCCCTAGGAAAATTCTCCAAACATCTCTAGCTCTTCCCTTGCCTTTAGGTCTTTGCACAATGCCAGGAGGAATTGCTAATTAGAATATCTTAGTCTTAGGCGATAGCTTTTGCAATTTTGAGAGAGCATTTGTAGAGCTGATTTTTCCCGGGAGGTGTATTTTTTCCCCCAGGGGGTAATCCCAAGGTACATATATGTGTGTAACTACTCTCATTTTTGCAAAAGGGAATTAGGCCTGGCCTCAGCTTGGGAGCCAGGTTGAGAGTGTGGAATCACATTGGACTGAGATACTTCCTTAACTCGGGTGACTACTGCGTCATGTTCAGCTGTCCAGCAAATGTCTTTTCACCATATTCCAGATGAATCACCAGACGTAATAATGAATTAGAAACAATAGTGAACAAGTCTCTCTCTTCATGGAGTTTCAGCTATAAACCACAGAATGTAATATGTATAACATATAGGGAAATGAACTTGCCTATCTGGATTTTCTTTTCTTGACCTTGAAAATGGCTATAATTTTATTCTTGCCATCTCAGTAGTATGTAAGGTTTTAGTGAGAAAACCCATGCAAATGCAATTGGAATTGCACCAATGCCTGGTTCTCGTTGGGAAGGGCCCTTGGGTTTTCCCTCAGTGTTAAAATATAACTGCTGTAATCCCAGCAATCACATTTCTGTTCATAGCAAGAAGTGGGCAACAGCCAAAGTGATCTGTCCCTTTTATTAGTAGAGCAAAAGCTGCTATAGAACTGACCCCCGTAACTTCAATTTGGTTCTTATGGGCCAGACTGAGACACAAGATCACTGCTGGCTTTGGAGGAAATGGTAAATGTGAGTATTTAGCTTTTCCATCCTCTACAGAGATTTAGGTGCTGGATCTGCCAAAGTAACGTGTTGGCCATGCACACTTAACTAAGCATGGATACGATTAATATTCACAGCTGCCTGTAAGTTTTATGTGCATGCTTTCCTAAAGTTCTAGACATGGGAGGGTTTTCCAGCTGAAGTAGACTGAAGCAGCCAGCCAGGAAATTGAATTGTCATTGACCCAATCAATTTAGGATCAGCCAGCAATTTCCTGGGACTGAGTACAACTGCTCAAAAAATTTTAAATACAAAGGCAATTACGTCCACGTGGCATCAGAAAATATCATTTAGAAGAGAGACAACACCAGCACACATGGATGGCTGGTTTACAAATTGCAGATTGTGGACTCAGTGGAAGCCTGAAGAACGTGTTGGGATGCTGAAAATGTCCCCAGGTGACTTTTCCACGGCTGTGTTTTCATTTAAATAAGACCTCCACGTTAACATGAAGACATTCTGGATTATGTGGATGATTTCTGTATTATTCATTAGATTAAGTTATGCCGCTGGAACAAACAACTCGCGAATCTCAGTGATTAACACCACTAAGGTTTATTTCTCACTCCAGGGCCAAGGGGTGGCTCCGAGATGGAGGTGGCTTCAATTCTAGGGCAATATCATCAAGACCTTTTCCATCACTGCAGCTGAGAAAGTGCATAAGCTCTATGTGCTGGACCTTACTGCTTCCCTTCACTGTTCATTTGTCAAAGATGTTTATCACTACATGTTATAACATGAGCACTTCAAGGTAACACAAGGGGGTCTGCAAAATTATTTGTTCTAAAAGTGGCACCTCGAGTTTCATAAAAGCTGGATATATGCCATAAGCTCTTAGAAAATCACTCAAATCCACCAAACCAAAATCTCATGACGGTAGGAAACTGATCTTCCTATATGTTTCAGAATGTGAGCAAGAATGGGAAATGTGGTAATAATGTCTATAATAGTCGTGTGTCTGAGTACATCACACCTTTTCAGAAGCAAGGTATGAATTTATGATTGAGTTGAGGTCGAGTAGTACTACTTTAATTCTTTATAATAATAAGAATAGAAACGGGCATAAGCTGTGAATGGTCCATTCGTACCAATAAGTAAAATGCCATTGTACACTGAAGAAATTAGTTCAAATACAGTTAAAAGAAGAGGTGGGAAAATTCTTATCACCTGGCCTTAACTTCTAGAAGCAGGAAAGAAACTAAACTCAGAAAGAAACCTCAGTTCTAGCTGTTGCTACCTTTACTTGTGAACAGAAATTTGGATTTAGCAATACAATATCATTAATAGGTGAATTTAATGTGTTCAGTTTTGGCTTTTTTTTAATAGTTTCATGTGATATTAATTTGTAAATCTGTTGTGGTTTTATAGTTGCATATGAAAGATGAATAGTTTTGCTTGTTTAAATGACATTATTATAATAAAAGCAATTTGAGCTCCCATAAGAGGGTCTGCAAGAATTTTTTTTTTTTAGAAATGGTACCTCAAGTTTTGTGAAGTTGGAGGTATATTGCGTGAACTTATAAAATCACTCAAAAATCACCAAACCAAAATCTCCTGAATATATTGAAGTCCCTGCTTTATCATATAAAACATAGACTGTAGAGTCTAGAGAGCCCAATTTCTAAGTTAAAAACTGTGCTTAACTGCTGTTCTGGTCACTTGTTATCTATGGAAACTTATCTATTTTATTTGCTCAAATAAAACTCTGTGTATGAATTTCTGCATGTCTTCCTTGGGCATAGCAACCTTGTGTGATCAACCTATCTGTTAGGATATGGCAGGGGTTAAATGGGATAGCATGTGTAGTCCCTGGGACCTTGTGAACATAGCAGCCATTATTATTGTTACAATTAATATGGCAAGTCTCAGAGTGAGTTCTCCCCCAGATGAACTAGAACAGCTTCCTTCCAATGCATGAATCCCACAACCACCCTTACTCCCAGAAACACATCTCCTAAATTCATCCCACCTGGGTCAATTTAGCCCAAACGGAAATGGAAATACAACAGTTTTCTGAGCTGCTTAATTCAAGGAGTTGAATCAGCTCACTCACACACAATGATCATTGCAGTAATGAAAATCCTGGTGCTAGGAATTACACTGAAAGCCTAACGGTCCTTTGGAAATTTCTGAAAAGTTGGTTTTTGAAACAGAAGATAACTCCATAAATAATTTATCGCCGAGTGAAGCCGGGAGAGAGGAAGACTTTGATTTCATTACTTTCTTAAAATTTGCTTTGTCCACTTTTTTTTATTGGCAGTTTCATGGAGTTCTGAAAGGAAAAATGTCATAAAGCAAAAGGCAGAGTTCAAAGGACATACTGGGAAGAACTTTCTGTTAATGCTTTGTTGTTGATCTTATTTTTCCCCTCCACAGGGCCGCTAAGACCCATAATTCCACTTAGGCATATAAATATTTATATCTAACATGCCAAGCACTGCAATAATAAAATGTAAGGACATTTTTCAAAACGTCGATGACTTTAATTTGGTGTTGGCAATTAGAATTTCCAGAACACAGAGGCTATGATTCTATGAGGGCCCAAATTGATCTCCAACGAACCATCCCTCACAAGCATATGCATCTTTCATGCTCTGTAAACACCAAAGGCCTTGCAAAGCAATCACTCAACAAATAATTTTTTTAATGCCACTTTCTCATTACAGCCTTCCCAAATCATAACGTAATAGTCGACAAATGAATATCTTCCTCAGGTTAGAATTTTAAATAAAACTTTCCATGTCAAGAATTCTGCTCATGATGTTTAAATTCAAGTAATTTTATGCTTAAGTACAGCCCTCAAAAAGTAATTGGTCATAAATGTAGAAAATGCCTAGTGTTATTCCCAACCTAATTTTCAAATTTGATTTTCCAGTGTAAAACTCAAGGCAAAACAATAACCAATCATCCGACTAATTGCTGTGAAATACGAAGTCATCTTTTCACCGATTTCTTTTGTAATATGATTTGGTTTTATTTAGCTCTGATGTAGTCAAAACATTACAACTCGTTTATTCTTATGAAAATTAATGGCAAACAGAGTCTTAATCTAGAGGCTAGACATCAGACTTCTTCTGGCTTGTTTACAAAATGTTCTGTCTTCCCCTTCCCGAGCAGCAAATAAATGCTTGGTGGAAAGGTCTGTTGGAGACTCCAACACGAAAAACTTATGCTACTCAATTGAGCTGGGTTGCCAAGTTCAATCCTAAGTCAAGCTCGAAGAGAAAGGACAAGATAGATTTGACTTGGCATTTACATTTCTCCCTTCAAGTTGATGAAACTTAGTCAACTAGATATTCTAATGTTACTGTGTCTAAAATCTCTTTTCCTTGGTCACATGTTAGGTAAGACTCCAAATTCCTTTTATGTCTTAAGATGATTTTGGAAATATCTGTTGTTTATAAGGAAACATGCAGGAGCCTATTTCTGTTGAGCTTTGCAAATGCAAATGCAGAGAAAAAAATCACCAATATTTCTATCCAAAGTCAATTTAAAGTGGCAAATTTTTAATGAGCTCTGTTGAGAGCCTGCCAGTCAAGTGACTCTCCGCATTTGCCAGTTATCACAGCCTCGCTCATGTCCAGAGGTGCACGTGATTTTAAACAGCTACGAATCCAGGACAAGCTTCCAAAATTCATTCATTCCCATCCAAATGCCAAAAAACCATCCTTGAATAGGAATCTTTTGTGCTGTGAGACAACAATGGACTTGTTACACTGAATATCAGACTCTATTAGAGATTATACGGTGGGGAGAAGGGTGGTGTTTCTCACTGGGTTGTGAGCCCTACAGAAAAGAATGATGTTTATTAATCCTGGTCCCTGATCCTCACCCAGCACACGGGATAGGTATGCAAGTGGTGATGCAGGTATAATGAACAAAAGAAACAGGTGTCTTTCTATGATAGAGTCTATATTCCAGGGGGAATAATAGTCAAGATAATAGACAAATACTTCAATGAAGAAGAAAAAAAATTAAATAGCGCTAAGTGTTGTGCAGAGAATTAAATTAGGATAATGCAGGAGAGTGGTGGTTCTTAAAGAATGATCTCCAGGTCATCAGCATCACCTGGGCACTTATCAGAAATGCCAATTCTTGGGCCTTTCCCCAGATTTGCTGAATCCCAAACTCTGGAATGGGGGGTGAGCAAAGTGTTCTAACAAGCCCTCTACGGGGTGGTGATGTGAGAACCTGCGGCAGAGAGAGCCTTCGGAGAGATCTCTCAGAAGAGATGATCCCTAGGCAAGAGCTGGATTAAAGACAAAAACAGAAGGTGGCTGCCATGGAGGCTGCCATGGGCAGCAGGAGGGAGAGGGCTCCAGACAGAGCAACCAAACAGTGCGAATCCCAAGACAGAAACCACACTGTGAGTTCAAGGAAAAGCGAAAGGGTCACGGCCGCTGGAGCAGGGCAAGTAAAACCCAGGGTGGTGGAACACTGGGTTGCAGAGATATAGGAAAATGTCTTTTTTGGCCTTTTTGGCCATGGCAGGTATTAGGATTTGATTCTCACAAAGATGCAATGCCATGGAAGGTCTTCGGTAGGAGATCTGCATGGGTTGGATCCTGGACAAAAAACTTAGTGAGCATGGTGCCTACAAAATGCACATATGTGTGCGCGCAAGTAAATATGTATTGCATGTAGAGTGCATATGTGTATATGTAAACTTACACATGTATATGTAATTCTCAAGCTTCCTTTGCCTAAACAAGTGTTGTCTGGTTTTATTTCCACCAAAACCAACTTGTTCATTAGTTTGAGATAATCAGTTTGGAAAATGGGTTAGGGCTACCCCTTTCCATGACACGAGAAGGAAGATGCTTTGGGACAGAGGCTTTCAGCAGAAGTCATTCCTGGGGCAGGTCCCAATTCCCCAGCATTTTCAGGCTTTCAGAAACACTTCCGGCCAAAATGCCCCTAAACTGGTAGGAAAAATGTCATCACTGGATCAAGAGGAAAGGGTGATGTCAAATGAGGTTAAACAAAGATGCAAATTTTTTTTTATTTCATTCATGGGACATCATTTGGCTGCCATCATGAAGGTCACATCTTCAGGTCTCAGGGGCAGAAGAGGCAGGACAGAGTCACATATTTAAGATTAAAAAAAAAATCTCTTATTACCAAATATCAGGCTTATTAGCACCACACTAGGGAAACTTTTAAAAACACAGTCAATGACCCAGCCCCCCTATTAATGCCAAAATAGCCAAACATGTTTATTTACTAAGAGCAAACTTATAATAACACTTAATGCCCTTATTGCCCTATGCCATGTGTAATTATATTTCATTAAAGAAGTTGCTATTCTACTAAAATATAGCCTCTCTCACACTATAGAAGGCAGAAGCATGGACAATTTGTGAACTTGGAGATTCTAATTTTATTCTGATCGTTGCACTAATGAATAATTTACATACTAATGTTAATTAGGTGAGTTAATAATTTCTCTCATGTGGTGTGATGATTATTAAAATAGTTCATCCAGAGGACACTGGCTCTATTTCTTTAGAGTTCTAACCAGCTGTGGGTTTGAGATGCCATCCGTTGGTACCTCTTGTCTCTTTTCTAGATCTGTTCTCCATTGTAAGTAAATTCCAGGATACATTTTTTTCTCTTCTATACCTTTGCATGTAAATTAGAGCCTTCTTTTAGTAGTAGAAAATTTCCCTATTTTTATTCTAATGCACTAGCCTGTTAATGGGCTCCCATATCTGCTTTCCAATTCACAGCTCCACTCATTGAAAATTAAATCCTTTCAATGTCATTTGGTGAGAAGTAACTGGAGAGAAATTTGTGAAAATAGTCTACATGCTTAAAAGACCCATCACTTCAATTGAAGAAACACTTGAAAGCATTTCAGAATGCTTGTGTTTTGTAAATAAAAACTTAAAATTGACACTGAAAAACTTACCTATTGCCAAGCCAATGGCATTAATTATGGCTGTTACCTATTTTTTGCATCTGACTTCATTAATTTTTCATTAGTATTATCTACTCTTTCATAGAGTTATCCTAAAAGAATTCAGTGCATTAAGACTTATGCATCCACCAGTCCTTGTTTTATGATGAATAAATGATTTCTTGGACACCTACTATGGTAAAGCAACAATAATCCCCGGCTCTCAGTTATTTACAAGCTAATTAGGCAATAATTTCTAAAAAGATAATGAATACGATGGAGGTGTTGTTAATCATTGAATAAGCAAGGTCTCTGAGTGTTGGTTTCTGGGCAGGACTGATTTTTGAAATCAACTGGAAGCTTCTGGAAACACAGACTCCCAAGTAACGCTCTGTAATTTCCTCATCCCTGCACCTGAGGAAGGACGGGAGTCCACACGAGACCTGGCCTAGTCCCAACCCAGGAAGCAGAACCTCACCTCTATCTGAAATGGTCAAGGGCATCTTTTAGATAAGGTTGGATCAGGCGAGAGTCTTGAGAAATATGGCAAAACAGAGAGGGGTGAGGGAGACGTCCGGATGGCGGCACCTGTCCGGACGGGGACTAGGGCTGGGGACACGGAGGCCGGCAGTTTGGCGCCCCCTGTTGACCGGGGCTATGGGACTGGCTATTCCTCAGGTTTATAAATCCTTCAAGGGCAGATATTGTGTGAGCAGCTAAAAAATATTTCAAAAATATTAAAAACTATGTTCTCCACCCTATAAGCATTTTCTCTTATACCTTGACTCTTCTCCAAATTTAATTTACTATGCAATTTGATTACAATTTTGACCTGCTGATTTAATTCCTGCGATGGTCATTCAGCCCATCCCCCTAGTAAAATAAATCACACAATGCTCTGATAACACATTTTCATCACGTGTCGATATATATGTATAAAAATTAATATGTTACACATCTGTAACACTATACTATACCATATTATGTCTATTGTTCAGCCTAAACTAAAGTAAGAACTATTAAAATGATATAATACAGACTGAAGTAACAATTACCTTATAAGTTATAATTTTATTTCATATATTCATGGTAAAACACTCCTCTTATTCCAACCAAAAACTATTAGCTGTATTTCATGTGGAACAACATGACTGAATATGCCTTATTATTTTTTAAAATACATGCTGAATGTGATTTAAAGTTCTCATTCTAAGTTAAATATTGACTTTTTATGACAGTCAAGGGTCACAGAGGCATCTTAAAAAGATACTTGGATCTGAATGAAAGAGGAACATCAGCAGACACATATCCTAAATCTTGATTCTCATTTTCAGACCCAACTGCCAATTTTGCAAAAAATTTAAAAACTAATACACTTGCATCTCCTCTGACACCAATTGAGTGTCTTTGTACATTAAGTGGTGGGTGGATGGTTTTTAAAGAAATGGGATCATAAACCTTTTAAAGCTTTTCTTCAGAAAGATTTTGTCACAAGATAGAAATTCTGTTTCCACTTTTCATTTTTAAAAATATAGTCTCCCCCATCCACCCACCCGTGATCTATTTTTAAGAAGCTCTTTCAGACAACATGTATTTCTTTTGAAAAGCTTGTTGCTTCTCAGAGTTAAAACATTACCTTTACCTTCAATGGGCAGTTCAATTTACCCACGCACTCCAAAAACAATGCCAGGGAGAATATTATGCCAGATTTCTTTTAGCCTTGAAATACAGGTGGGAAATAGTTGATTCTAGAGGTAAGAGTGGGGATGTGCTAGCATTTTCAGCCTGCATTTTCTCTTCAAGAATCTTGTTAAGTCTTTTGCAATTTTTGCGAAGGTACATTTAATTAAAACTAGGTTGCACTGGCCATCTCTGCACAACACACGTGTAATCTGCAGTGCATTGCACTGGGTGGCAGGCCATCAAAAAGCCCAAGTGCAGCTCAGGACCACTGTGCATGGAGCAATTCCAGCTCTTCCTTCTTGCCCTGGCTTTGCACAGAGTGCTTCGGGAATGACTGCCTAGTCTAAGAACCGGGTGAAAATGTCAGTGTTGGTCTGTTTTATGAAACATTCTAAACAAAAGCAGCCCCATCTTGCTCCCCCACCCTCCTAGCTGTCCCGAGTCCCCACATGGGTGGTGCATGTTCTCTGCTGTGGAGGCCCCCGATCTTGGCTGGTCTGTGACGTCACTTAAGGAAGGGTTATGACAGCAGAAAGTGGAGAAAATGGGCATCTCTAATGGGCCACAAATTTGGGGAAATAGATGATGTATAGAAGTGCTGCTTCCCCTCCCCTGAGTGTAAAACACTGGTTTAAGCAGGTGGGAGAGAAAGAATCAGAAGCAAATCAACCTGAGGGCTCAGTGAAGGGGGTCCCGGAAACATGGCCCTGGCCCTGCTCCTCGGTAGGTCTGTGGGATCCCAAAGAGAGAACCTGGGCCTTGGGACACGATTCTCACCTTACACATGGACTTCTAGAACATGGTCTCCAGAGAAAACATGAGTCCACTGCAGTGCACTGTTGCCACACCCTAAAAAGTTTCCTGAAACTTCCTTTAAAGACACCATGGAGTTTAACTTTCAATCCTGCCACACATGCCACACCAAAGTCTAGGATCTAGAAAACATGCCCCGAACTCCAACGATTGAAGGCCACTTGTTCAAGGCATATTTGATAAATTGTTACCAGTCAAAAACCATGTCTAATTATAGCCGCCTGGCACCTCTAACATTCCCATGTTCAGAAAATCTGTAGCATCAAAAATCCAGAATAAGACTGATCTGTGCTGGAAAGATGAACCATTTAGCAAAGAAGTAACTTCTACTGGCTTGAGTTTTGTTTTCAACTTCACAATAAAAATGAGGTAGAGAATGTCAGGCTGAGTCTTTACTGTGGACTTTTCTTTTTTGCCAAAAAAGCTAAAAATGATTACTCAAGTTTGGCCAATTAATAGTGCGAACATGCGATGCAGCCCCTGTACAGGGGAGTCTTAGGAAGTTTGGGAAATGCTGTTTGCTGGGAAACCTGGTTTTCTTTACAATCCATCCCAGCTATGCCATTGGTCATGTGGCTGCAGAGCCTGCAGCCATGCGTAGTCACCAGGCTAACCTGGGCAAACTGCAGGTTAACTAGTAGCCTCCACAGCTACTCAAATGTGAGAGGATGCGGTTGCCAAGCTGAAAGCATTCTTACCAAGTGAAATGAATGGATGTAAACATGAACTCCTTTGCACAAATGTATTGTGTATTGCAAAGACAAATTATAGAGCAGTGGGAAAAAACCTTGTAAGCGTCTTGCATCTCTGGTAAAGATAATTGGAATGGGCTTGCCATAGAGACGTTTTGTAATTGTCACTACCGAGCCGTCCCTGGGAAGTCCAATAATACCCTCTTAAAGAACACCAGGGAGAAGATGAGCACCTTCTGGCCTGTTATCCAAAACACTTGGTCATCACAGCTGATGTTAATTCTAACATTCATTTCTTCTGAAATAAGGTGGGATCTGTACATGGTGGTCTCCAGCAATATCCTTATGCTCCAGCCCTTCACTCATAAGGGAGTCTCATCACCATTATTAATGCTTATTTTGTTTGATTTAACTTTAGTGTAATTCTAATCACCAGAGTGCGTCCTACTCATAACAAAATGCATTCGGATAACAAAGGAAAGTATAAAAAAGTGAGTTATTCTTACTTCATAGTAAATGTTAAGGACATTTTGATATCCCTAAAAAATAATCTGTTATTGTTATGATTATATTATAGTGATGTAGTAGGCTATTTTTAATAATTTTCTGCCGTAGGCATTCTTTCTTTTTAAAGAATCAGCTCTACTGAGGTATAATTTACACGTCATAAAATCCACCTGTTTTCATCATAAACTTTAAGGAATTTTAGAAAGATAAGCCAGGTTTTTGACTGGTAACAATTTATCAAATATGCCTTTAACAAGTATTCAGATTTGTACCTCTGAAAAATTATTTCCTTAGCAGAAATCTCTAAGAATGAAATCACCGGTCTGACATGCGCTCATGTTTAAAATTTTTATGCAAACTGCTGAAGTGCTGTCTAGAAATACTGCACTAAGAAATGCTTCTTTCTGATAACTATGTTTCTCAAAAAAAATTTTAAAAATCAGTTGTTGAGGCAATTTTGAAAGGATCTTCAAAATGGTTCTACCAATCCCACCTCACCTGGCCCCTGCCAACTTTTCCAGAGCAGTGATGCGCCCCCTTTGCACTCGACTTCAGACACACTGGGAGATGCACATTTGCTCAAGGAGACCAAACTCCTTCCCACGCGGCGGTTGCCTTACTGGCACTGTGGACCCATCCTTTTTAGTGCCTCTTTATCCCAGCAAAAACCATCTTTGCATCATTCGAGCAATTATTGCATTTAAAATCGCTTCACACACCCCTACCAAGGGCAGCACCTGTGGCTTGGTGAGCAGGGCTCTGGCCCCATATACTGAGGGTGGCAGGTTCGAACCTGACCCTGGCCAAATTGCAACAACAACAAAAAATAAAATAAATACAATTGCTTCACACACTCTATCTGTGCACCATGTTGGTTTCCTCCCAGGAGTTTGTACAACTGACGACATTATTTGTTTATTTGCTTTTATCGTGGGGACAGGGAAATTATGTATCTTTAATAGATTTCCTGAAGATTTGTTAAAAAGAAATTAAAGAATAAGTGAGAGAATGGAAGATACTCACTGGTGTGTTTCTTATAGGTATGCGATCGGCTGAACAAAAATTTTAAAATTAATTTAAATAAAATCATGTTGTTGATTGGTTCTTATTTCACTATTTGACCATTGGTGTCTCAAATCCATAAGTGCCAAATATGAGGAAGGCTGGTGGACGACCAAAGAAGACGACTGTTCATTTCTAAGCAAATTTTCCTCACCTCTGATTTTCAAATGATGCCAAGTTGAGACTCGCCCTAAAATGCCACAGAAATTGTTTTGCTAGCAACTGTTTCATGCTCCTAATACTGTCAGACCTTTTCTCCGTTCCTCAGCCTCAGTTGACACACTGGGATGGGCCTGTCTTTGACAAGGCATTGTCCTTTTTTTTTTTTTTTTTGCAGTTTTTGGCTGGAGCTGGGTTTGAACTCACCACCTCCGGTGTATGGGGCTGGCGCCCTACTCCTTGAGCCACAGGCGCCACCCGAGGCTTTGTCCTTTCTTTCCTTCTGTCTTCTTACCACGTCCCTAAGTGCTTCTTTCTTCCTTTCTTCCTCTACCTGACCTCCAAACATGGGGATATCCCAAGAATTTGTCAACCTTCTTCTTCAGCTTTCTGGCCAGAAAGGTTTCCAGTCCGTTCGCCTAAATGTTACTGACTCTCACACACTTAGTCCTGCCCAAGTCACTCCACTGAACTCCAGATCCAACAAGATTTCCCGTGGCTTATTTTATTCCCATCACTGACTGGGAGTTTCTGATTCCGAGCCCTTCCCCACCCCACATCACATGCACACTCGGAGTTGTTTCCTTCCCAGACGCTCTCATCTTATGAAGTAAAACTTCCATCCACAGACCATTTTCAGGCTTCTGTAAGTTGACCACCCAAGGACTTTAACAAACTGGGCAACATGCAGCAGTGGTCACTGTCAGGAACAAGGCTGCTGTGTGGACACACAGGTGGTACCTGACCGGTCTGTGAAAATCAGGTCCACTTAAGGAGGTGGTCAGAGTAGGGAGGCGTCCACCATGGAGGTGCTACTGTACTTCAAGGCTGTTGCTGATTCCTTCCCTTCCATCATCCACCTCTTAACAATCCACCTTCCATATCTGTAAATATTTAAAACTCATCTGCTTCTTTTCATCTCTACTCTATCCCCTCATTGAAACCATGTCTTACCTGGATTATGGAAATAATTTAAATCTCAGCACTTCCATTATTTCCCACCTACAATGTATTTTTCACAGAGAAATCAGAGGAATCTCTAAAAAAAAAAAATTGCAACTTAGATAATAGTATTCCCCCTGCTAAGGGGTATAAATAACCTTAATTCTTTGGAAAATGTGCACGCTCCTAACAGATAAGGAAAGGTAAATGCTATAGACACTTCCACTAAAGAAAGTGAGGGAATCAAGAGCATCTAACAGTCGCCAGTCAATAAAAACTCTAAAGTTCAGGTAATCCCATGTTGCTCGGGGTCCTTGCTCAGGTGCAGGCTGTCCCTTGATTAAGGCACAGTTCTGCTCCCTGGATGGCGTTCACTAATGTCTTGTTTCCTTTTCATCTGGGAGCGTCACCCTTTTTCAAACCCTCATAGATCATTCTTGGTACCTGTCATGGTACTCACAACATTTTGTCATGAAATATATTTATATGTAAACTTGCCTGTGAGCAGGGACTATAATTCATTCCCATATTCCCTACCTAGCAAGAATTTGCTAATGTAGATACCCAATATCTATTTGCTAAATTATTATTTTTAGCAAAAAAGCTAAAAGTCCAGCAAAAAAGTCCATATATATCAAGAAGAGCTATATGTATCTTAGAAGACCCATCCCAGGCCATGAGTTAGCACTCAGAAGAGGAAAAAGAAAACATTAGCGTTAAGTTGACATGAATACATTAATAAAAAAAAACTCTATGCACAAAATTCTTAGAATGTTATCTTGTAGCAGTCATGACTACTTCAATTCAATACCAGAAAGGAGCTCGCTGAGGAACAGGTATTTGTTTTACAATTAAGGTCAAAACCTTGCTTTTTTGTTGTTGGCCAACACACAGACATGCACACATACACAACTTGATGTTGAGATTATAGAGTTCATATAAAAGAGACCCCTGAAATGCTCCTATATTTGCTGTGAAGACTTCTCATTACACTCCTGTATGTCTATCAAACACTAGCAATTATGAGACTTCTAGTAGTAATGTCAATACCTGAGTAGATGTCCCATATTTTATGAATCAAATGTGAGTGTCCTCACTCCCCATTCCTCTATTGCAGCCCTAACCCCCAATATGATGGGATTTGAAAGTGGGGTTTTTAGAAAATACTTAGAGTTAAATGAGGTCATGAAGGCAGGACCCTCATAATATTAGTGCTGTTAGAAGGGACCCTGGAGGGCGGCAAGCCAAGAAAAGACCCTTCACTGAATACCAGCCATGCTGGCACCCTGATCGCAGACTTCTGGCCCCCAGAATTGTGAGAAAATAAATTTGAGTTATTTAATTCACCTAATCTATAGTATTCTATAGTATTTTCTTATGGCAGTTCAAGCTAACATACTATACAATTTTATTTGATCTTAAGTTTAGCGGTGTGAATAGATATTACGATTGTCCTCTCAGAAATACATGGTAAATTACAGATCAAATGGATTCAGAATCTACCCAAGTTTATCCTGAATCAGGGTGTCTCCACCTCAGTGTCATTGGCAGAGAAGGATACCTCCTTGTTAGGGGGTGGGGGGGGCGGGAGTGTCCAGTGCTTCGTAGACTACTTAACAGCATCCTGGCCTCCACACACTAGATCCCAGTTGCACCCTCAATCCCCAGTTGTGACAACCAAAAATGTCTCGAGCATTGTCACAATCTCCCTGTGTGGGCACTAGATGCTGGGTTGAGAACCATCAATATAGACTCTTTCCTGGTATCCCTCATTTGGGGAATACTAACATAATTTATATCTGCTAATTCAATACAGAGATTGTTCAATGTTCCAATCTATAAAATTTGTGACCAAAGGAAAAAAGAAAAGTAAGTGAAATGACTGAACTCTCTGACAGTTTTGAGCAGTCACCTTCTCAATGGAAGGGACAATTTCGGAACGATACCCTTTATAATTCAATTTCTTTCTATCTCATCCAGCAAATCCATGGGTGGCCCAATGGCCCTGTCTTTGACAGTGGCACATTTCCAAACTCAAAGAAATCCATATGTCACTGTTATGCCATGCCTCGTGACCAATGCCCTTGAGCAATGTAAAATTCAGATCAGGGACATTTAATGACAGTTCCTAAAATGTCTTATTTCATATATTTTAAAAAATAATTCAGTCACAGTAGAATCAAAGTCAGCAAATACTTACATAGAAACTGTTACTACTTTTTAAAACTATGACAACTTCCATTATATGCATTATTTCTGGCTATTTAAAAAAATCTTAATACATATGATTATAGGTATTTTTGTCAATTTTACATTTAGGAAAAGTCAAGTATAAAGTCAAATTTGCCACTGAACATTACAGATTCTTCTGAAACTGTAAAACTCTGCTATATCAAATGCTTACTTTCGTTTTGGGGAGGAGAAGTTGGTAGAGTCTCCATTGCCCAAGCTAGAATGCTTGCTGGGGTATCAGCCTCGCTCACAGCAACCTCAAATTCCTACCCTCAAGCGATCCTCCTGCCTCAGCCTTCTGAGTAGCTGGGACTACAGGCACCTGCCACAACACCCAGCTAATTTTTCTACTTTCTGTAGAGACAGAGTCTGGCTCTTGCTCAGGTTTGTCTCAAACTCCTGTCTCAACCTCCTGGAGTGCTGAGATTACAGACATGAGCCACTGTGTCCAGCCTAAAATGCTTATCTTCTTGATGTGGACAATATTTTACTTGAGATTTGATCCGATTAGATAAAACTAAGCCTTCAACAGAGCCCTCTATTTTTAGTCATATGTTATTAACACATTATTAGTGATTCTGTCACTGGGAACCAAGTGAATCCTTGGAAAAGCAAAAGACTGAGAGACTTACTGATAAAACTGAGAAACTTCAGTTTCACATCACATAGTTTCCAACGCACACTAGAAGAGCAATTTCTGAATTTAAGAGCAGTGCCAAGATTCTGAAAGTGTTTCATCTTGCTCTTCAAGTCTGCGTGCTGGTCAGTTGAAGAGTTATTAGAATTTACTCCCCTGAAGGACAGTACTCTAATTGCTGGACAACAACACCCAATTTTGTTCTCATTGGCCACGGAGGGACCATGAGGGGAAAACTCTGGACCAGATATAGAGATAAAAGCTTAATTTCCCCAAACATTTTATTATTGGCAATGGTAAATCTAATTCTTTTCCATTTTTTTTTTTTTTAATTGTTTGGGATTCATTGAGGGTACAAAAACTTAGGTTATGGTGATTGCACCTATTAGACAAAGTCCCTCTTGTAATTGTATTCCATACACTGTGACACCCAATCTCTCTCCCTCCTCCCCTCTCCCCATCCCTCATTTCCCTACCCCTCCACCTTGTATTAGATCATCTACTGCCTTCATATTAGAATGTAGTACATTGAATTTTTGCTTCTCCATTCTTGTGATGCTTTACTATGCAGAAGGCATTCCAACTCAATCCAGATTAATACAAAAGATATAAAGTCTCCATCTTTTTTAACAGCTGAATAGTATTCCATGGTGTACACATACCACAGCTTGTTAATCCACTCCTGGTAAACCTAATTTTAAGTCAAACATTGACAATCATCCCTCTGAAAATATATGACTTCTAAGGGGTATGGACTTTGTTAAGCTCTTTACAAAAATGTCTTTATAAGCTTTTAGAAGGTGACTATTTCCCCTTCCTTAAAAAAAAAAGAAAAAGCAATTAATACTCCTTTAGAAAGAAACTGCAAAATAAGCTAAAACTTAAAACTCCCCTTTCATATGCCATCTGCAATTTCTCTTCTCAGGGGAAACTAATTAAATTTTGGGTTTTATCATACTGAAAAAAAATAAATTAAAATAGCATATTTATATCTACAGTTGTCCTTTAGTATCTGCTGGGAATTGGTTCTGGGAGCCCCCTTGGATACCAAACTCTAAGGATGCTCAAGTCCCTTGTGTAAAATGGGACAATTTTTGCACATAAGCTGGGTACATACTCCACTATACTTTAAATTATCTTTGATTACTTACAATACCAAATACAACATAAATAGTTGTTCTATTGTTTTTTTGTTTTTTACTGTTAAATCATAGCTGTGTACATTAGTGCAATCAAGGGGTACAAAGTGCTGGTTTCATATACAATCTGAAACATTCCCATCAAAGTGTTCGATGCAGCCTTCATGGTATTTTCTTAGTTATTTTATGTAGACATTTGTATTCTGCACTTAGTAAGTTTTGCCTGTACCCATTCCAAGATGCATTGTAGGTGTGGCCCCACCCATCACCCTTCCTCCACCTTAACCTCCCCCCTCCCTTCCCCTTCCTTGGCCCCTCCCCCATAGTCTTGTGCCATAGTTGGACTATAGCCTTCATGTGAAAGCCACAATTTAGCTTCATAGTAGGGCTGAGTACATTGGATACTTTTTCTTCCATTCTTGAGATACTTTGCTAAGAAGAATATGTTCTAGCTCCATCCATGTAAACATGAAAGAGGTAAAGTCTCCATCTTTCTTCTGAATTCAATTTCTGATCATCTCAGCTATTTGTTTGTGCATGGGGTCTTGTGCTTTGTCTGCCCCATTGATCCTTGGGGGAGTTGATCTACTCTGATTATTCATATTGCCAGAGTTTTTCTGTTGATTTCACCTCATGATTGTTTTTTAGCATTGCTTCTGGCCGTCCTCAGAGTTGGGGAGGTGTCTCTCCAAGATTAGACCACAGCGGGATCACTCTATTGTTGCTGGATCTTTGTAGGGAGTGGCACTGTGTAGTTCCTCTGGGGCTGACCCAGCCAGGGAGTTCTGGTTGTGGAAGCAGCTCCAGAGTGTGACACACCCAGATCCAGCAACAGGGCAGGAGGTGGTGCACACAGTTCTGGGAGTGCCTGGTGCCCAGTGACTTTGGCACAGAGAGCACAAGGCTCCAGCAGTCTCTGGCCAGGAAAAGGGCTCTGTGCAGAGGCATTGAGGGCTCCAGAGGGCACATGGCTACCAGAGTCTCTGGCCAGATGAGTGGGCTGGTGTGGAGGCAGGGAGGGTATAGGAGGGAGGATGTGGGGTCATGCAGCTCCCACAGTTCCTGGTCAGGGCATGCAGAGGCCCAGCGGGTGCAGGTCACGCATCAGGGGTTGCAGCACAGCTCTTATGGAGGTCCAG
>CAUYPK010114162.1:0-10626 GCA_963574355.1 Loris lydekkerianus | reverse complement strand
CTTGAGACAACTTTTGAATTTCTCCTCGAATTCCTAATTCCATTTTATTAATCTTGTCTGCAATCCAAATTCTGAATTCGATTTCTGACATCTCAGCCAGTTGTTTATGAATGTGATCTTCAATTACATCTGCCATATCTTTTCTTGGGGAGGGGGGTTGATCTATTCTGGTTATTCCTGTTACCATATTTTTTCTGCTGATTCCACCCCATTGTTATTTTACTCCCTTTGATTTTTTTCCCTGGGGCTTTATCGAGGGCCCATACAGTGTACTGGGGCCCTGTCTGGTGTGGTGGGGCTCAGTGGTTCTGCTTATTTTCAGCTGGTTTCTGTTTGACCCTAGGGTAACATTTACTCTGGTTTGAAGTCTCAGCTGCAGGGAAAATCCAGCGGTTAAGTCACCCCGCCCGGCCACCTCTGGCACCAATTAGAAAAGTTAAATCAAACCTTCCTACAGCTGTACACCCAGGGCTCCACCTGAAAAGTCCTCAGTCTATTGGTTCAGTTCAGATGGCCCAAATCAATTGTCTCAATCGGCACCTTTCTTGGGTGGGAGAGTTCAAGAGGTCTCTGGAGACTGGATCTCAGGGGTCTGGTATGGCTTACTCCAGTGCTATGTGGAGTCAGGAGGAGCCACCTAGGAAATAGATCAGTCTGGGAAGGTTGATGTCTCCTTCCCCTCTTTGCCACTCTGTCGGACCCAGTCACTGGTATCTCTGCAGATGGCTGACCCAGTTGCCTATAGTGAACAGATACTCCAGGGGTTTGCACCTGCCTGAATCGCAAGGAAATCTGCTAGGCCTCTGCAGTCTGCTGCTATCTAGCAGGAGGAGGTGAGGCCTGACATCCTTGGGTGCTTGATGAAGGTGGGGGGGTGGTGTTCACTCAGACTTAGCCCCACCCCTGATTGATGTTGCTAACAGAACAGAACAGGATAGGACAACTTTGCAGAATTCTGTCTCTGTTTCTGCTAAAATCGTCTGCAGAAGACAGGCAGTTCTGAGTTCAAATGTCTTTGCTGCTGGAGGTATGTATTCGATTACCTCTCTGAGTAGGCCCTGACCTGGAAGCTTTCCAGGTTTGTGAGCAGTGTCAGGCAAATCCTTTACTCACAGTTGGCCTCCTCTGGTTGACCAGGGAGACTGGGGGTGTGGCTTCAGTATATCTAGAAGTGTGCCATTTGCTGTTAAAAACAAAAATAAAAACAAAAAAAGGCTGTCGATCTGCCTTTAGGAACTGCCGCTGTGTTGTGGGTACCCAGCCGACCCTTCACTGACCAGCCGCAGTTTATGCTCTGTCCACACCCCTCAAGAGATCACCCAGAAATCTGGACTTCTGGGGGACAGGTCTCCAGTTCTGAGAGTGGGGGCGAAGGAGAGTGCTCCGAGCTCCAAGCTGCAGCTCACACAGTTTTGTGCCTGGCCACACCACTGCTGGAAGACAGCCACCGCTCCGCGTCTCTGGGAACTGCCACTCTGGAGCAGTTCCCTTCTAGCCGACCATCGTCTCCTCACTTCCGCGTCCCAGAGACAGCGCAGCTCAGGTACTGAGCACCCCACAAGAGGTCACCCAACAATCTGGACTCCTGTGGGGCAGGCCCCCAGATCCCCAAGTGGGAGTGGGAGGGAGTGCTGGGAGCTCAGTGCTGGAAATGCTCACTCAGTTTTATGCCCGGCCATATTGCTGCCCAAGGAGGGCTGCTGCACCACGCTGCATGGAAGTGCTGCTGAAACATGACTCCCCCTCAGCCGAGTGCCCTCTCGTCACTCGCATGCCTCAATGCCAGCACTGAGCAGTCGTAGCTCGGGCACTGTCAGCTCCCCTGGAGGAATCACCCAAGAATCCAAACTCCTGGGGGACAGGCCCCCAGACCCTTGAGTGAGAGTGGGGAGGGAGTGCTGGGAGCTCAGTGCTTCAAACGAGGAAGCTGCACTTTCACTCAGTTTTATGCCTGGCCGTATTGCTGCTCAAAGAGGGCTGGTGCACCCCGCCACAGGGAAGTGCCGCAGGGAAGTGCTGCCTCTGCATGACTCCCCCTCAGCCGAGTGCTCCTCACTCTCGTGCCTCAGAGTCAGCGCTGATCAATCGCAACTCGGGCTCTATCCTCACCCCTTGATAAATCACCCAAGAATCCGAACTCTTGGGGGACAGACCTCCAGACCTCCATGTGAGTGGAGGGGTGTGCTGGATTGCTGGCAAAGATATTTAAAGTTTTATACAGTTTTATGCATGGCAGGGGAGCTCCATGGCACCCAAGTAGGTAGGTCCAGTTTTTAGAAGGTCACTCCCATGAAGTGAAGTGGGAGGGCCTTTAATTTCTGCCCTTTTGTTTGTTTGTGGGGCTCTTAAGTCGGTCTCGTGGGGGAGGGGGGACTCCCATCCGCTTGGTGGTAGATTTTGTACCTTTTGTTTGCATCCTTGTGGTCTCAGCTCACCTCAGCAGTGTTGATGTGCGTTCTTCAACCTTCTCTCTTGATACAGCTCGAATCCTCCAGGTTACTTACTAAATTTTTGTCCCTTAACTCTCCTTCTGGATGAGAGCCTCTGTAGAAAGCTGGCTTCAGTCCACCATCTTGTCTCCTCCCCCCCAATTTTTAATTTTTTTAGAGACAGAGTCTGACTTTGTCACCCAGGCCAGAGAGTAGTGGCCTGATCACAGCTCACTGCAGCCTTGCACGTGTATCCTCAAGCGATCCTCTTGAGCAGCTAGAATTATGGTCAAGTGCCTGCATGCTCAGTGGGGTCTTGCTATGCTTCCCAGGCTGGTCTTGAACTCCTGGGCTCAAGTGATCCTCCTAACTCAGCCTCCCAGAGTGCTGGGATTTCAGGTGTGAGCCACTGTGCCTGGATGGCCACCCTTGTTTTTGTAGAACTCCTGTGGGTTGTTTGTGCTTGTGGCTTCTTTTCTAAGTGCTCACAAAATATTTGAGAAGCTATTTTAGAATTCTGCTGTGGGCTAATTTCAAATTTTCAGCTCTTTTATTTCCAGCACCTGACTTGCTTTTCCTTTAAAAAACTCTAGAGGATTTTGCCTGTTCCCATCCTCTACTGTTCTCCCTGGTTTCCCAAAGATTCCCACCTGGTTTACAGTCACGTCTGTAAATTGTATCAGTGTCCTGAGATGGAATTTGTTTAGGCCAGAATACTGGATCTCATATAAAAGAAACAATTTAGTTGTCTCCTTACCTGTCTCAATCTTTATTTTTCTGTGTTTTTTTTTTTTTTTGTTTGTTTTGTTTTATTTTGTTTTGTCTATTATTTTTCAAGTTCAAGACCTTTCCTCTTGATACAAAAAGTCAAAACAAAAGTAAGAGTTGGGCATAATTGCTTCCCTTCTGTCATTCCTTCAAGCAA
This sequence comes from Loris lydekkerianus, assembly GCA_963574355.1. Taxonomy (NCBI): domain Eukaryota; kingdom Metazoa; phylum Chordata; class Mammalia; order Primates; family Lorisidae; genus Loris; species Loris lydekkerianus. The sequence goes on along the minus strand of CAUYPK010114162.1, from coordinate 7,272 downwards.
TGGGCATATTTTTTATTTTCTTCCCTGGTCTGAAAACCTAAAATTTCCTAAAACAAATAAAAAACTAAGGAAAGAAAAAAGAGAGAACAAAGGCCTATTTTATTTTCTCTGGCATTTTCCCTAGCTGTGTAAGCGTGGGCCAATCTTTTGTATTTACCTACCCTTATCTTCTCTTCCATTAAGCAGACTTATTAAATAAAAAAAAAAAAAACTAAATCCAATCTTCGCTACTAGATAGCTTTGTGTCATTCCTAGACCCTTTGTCCTTGAAGAGTCACAATGTGATTTTAACAACTTCATAATTTATTCTTGTTTCAACTTTTTGAAATCTAAGCATATAAGGTATTTTCTTCCAGGAATCTTAATAATTCTGAGTAAATTCCCATATTCTCCCAAGATTCAGGATGAAATGATGAGATAGCAATATTAGCCAGATCTTGGAGCACTTATCTTGTCTACCCAGCTCAGCCTGTTTTTGGAATGACTGTCCTCAAATCAAGTCAGTTTAGCATAGGACAGCATTTATAACGTGAAGGCTGTGGTGCTAGGTACTGGGGTAACCCAGAAGATAAATAGCTGTGTCTTTTGATCACAAGAAGATTTAAATTGAAGTAAGAAGTGTTCCCATGTGAAGAGATAAATAGGAATCTACTGTTGGAGACAGGAGCAGACCCAGGAACATATGAAACAGATTCCTCCTTTCCATGTCCTGTGTGCTGCTTCACTTCCTCAGGCCTTCTTCGGTGGCTGAGCTCTGTATTGTGTCATTATTGACCAGCTGCCCCCATTCCAAGTGCCACCCCTTTAGCCTTAAGTGGAAGATGGAAGGAAAGGCAGTGTGAGCATTTCTCTCTTTTCTGGGCTCCCCCAACTCCCCTCACTCTGCTCCTGTGATTAGACAGCTCAGTGGCTGGGCAGGAGGATTGCAGGGAGGTCCACTGTGCCACATGCCCCTAGCATCCAATTAGGGGCACTGACTGTGTGAGGCTCCAGCAGAGTGCTTGGCCAGGCCATTCCCAGCTTTTATCTCTTTTTCTGGCTTGCTCTGTAATTTTGTTGAGAAAAATCCCACCATCTCCCAGAAGAAGGGAGGCTAGGTGCTGGAAAAGAAGAGGGAAAGAGGAAGAACAAGTCATTTCACAAGGACTGAGGGTCAGTATAGCAGTGGTTGTTCATTCCAGGTAAGAATCCTTTCCTCTAAATTATTAGCCTAAGGAGTGACCCTAACGGTTACCTGAAAAAATGTGTGTGTGCCTGCGCCCACCCAGGATTCTATGTCTCATATAAAGATAATTTTCAAAAATCTTACTGAGCTGTCACAGCCAAACTGCAGCTACTGCCTTAGACATCTCGGGGAGGTGCACTATAGGGGCTCTACATTCGCATCGGTTCACATTGCAGTGTTGCTCCAAAAGTTCACGTGTAAACCTTTTATCCTTTCTTCAAACTGCTTCTCCTTTCTTCCTGCTCTCCTCTTCCATCTTCCCTTCAGCTGGTCAAAAGATCAGTTTTGAAGTGAAATTTGTATTTTCCTATAGGGCGCTCCAGGCTTTATGATGTGATATTAAGGTGATCTGATTGGCTTTGTGTATGAGACTGATAGTCTCTGCCCTGACACTCCAGCCCTCACTGCCTGCGGGAAGCACAGCCAGGGACCTGGAGGCCTAGAGGCAGCAGGGGTGGTGGGAGATGGGGATGGGGAGGGGCACAGGGGTCCTGGGTGAGGGTATCTGCTCAGAGGCAGGCTCCAGGTCCAGCTTTCTTTGGAGGAAGACTGGGATGCCTGCTTCCGTCAGTGGGCTTATTTGTCTTATTAGTTGCTTAAATAAATACAGAGCTGGACAATCACCCCCAAATGCATGTGACCTGCTTATTTGAAATTTTGCATCCTCCTGAATGACCATTGTTGGTGTTTGGCAACAGGGTTTATTTTGTTGTTCTCATCAATCCTTCAACTCCTGAACTCCAGCAATCCACCTGCCGCTGCCTCCCAGAGTGCTTCATTTCTCATTTTTTATTTAATCTTTGCGGCCCCTCAAGGTAGATACTATTTCCCTATCTTATGGAATGAAGATGACAAAAGTAGCCACTCAAGCGGTTACATAACTTGCTCAAGGTCACTTCCTAGTAAATTGTGAAAGAATTAAGTAATTTGTGCTCATTTCTGAAATAAAGCTACTTTCACAGATTTTGAGACATGAGCATAGCCTACTTCTGTGGTTCTCAAAAATGGTTTTCCAGCCATTTCCTAACCATTCTCAGCATCATTGTCACCTGGGAACTTGTCAGAAATGCACATTTTTGGGGTCCCAGTCTAGAATTACTGAATCAGGAACTCTGGGGTTGCAGCCCAGCAGTCTGTTTGAACACGACCTCTGAGAAGCTCTGAGAGCCCTGGTGTACAGCTGTCTGTTCTCCTTAGTCTGCTCTGCACTTCAACAATCTGTAAGCAAGTGCCTGTATGTTTCAGTACAACAGAGAGATGTTTTTGGCCACTGCAGTGTTCCCTACCTCCTTGGGGATTCAGCTCAGCTGAGAACTTTTTTTGTGCTAGTGCTCCCCCTTCTGGATAACAAAACACTTCTAGCCAATGCCCTTGTTTCCCCACCTGCTCCTTCTCAAGCCAAAGGGTAAATTATTGAGTTGGAAACATTGATTTCTCTTGAACAAAAGCTTTTATTTTTTGAATTTAACTTTGCCAACAAATTTAATGCCACATTAAATTTGGGGAAGGTGATGGACAATATCACAGTTTCTTTACGCTCCCTACTGATAATAATAATACTCATATAACTCTTCACAGGGTATAAAAAAATCTGTTCATTTGATGCTGGAAGCCACCCGTGAGCGAGGTGGGACAGTCCTCTCTGTTCTCTGGAGGGGAAGCAGGCTGAGAGCAGCTTGCAAACTACCCAGGGATATAAAACTCCTTGCAGGGCCCGGCTTTCTCCTCCCTCCTCCCCTGAAACCTATACTCTTTCCTGAGTCCCTGCTGGATGGGCCGAGGGAGTGAACTGGCCCAGCAGGGGCCACACCTTCTGGGTTTATTCTTGCCACAGGGAGGGTAGAATATGCAAGTGGAGATTTTGGGCGGTGCTGTGAGGGGGTTTAACCAGGATTGTGAATTAGAGAATAAAGCAAGGCAGAAAGGGAAGGTGGAGGGCTGGCATGGAGCCTGTAGGCTGTTGGTATCCCCGACATGTGAGAGGTCTCCATGTGGGCCTCTCACTCCCAAAGTTTTCCTTTGTTAGGCCCTCAGGCCTCACTCTGATGAGATCTATGTGCCTGCCTGCCTCTGTGGGTGTCACCGGTGCCACTTCCCCAGTCTGGGCCTACTCTAACTGACCATCTTGTCCTGACCTCCACCCAGGCGATGTTCTCAGCAGCAACTTCCCACCTGAGCCAGATGCATGGCCACCCTCCACAAGGTGTGGTGAGCGGGAGGCAGGAGGAGGCAGCAGGGAGCCACCCTTTCAGGATCACTTGGTCTGGGGCACCCCTTGTCCCTCTGTCTCAGGAGGCTGCCCCTTATAATCTCCAGGAAGCTGTTTCGAAAAGGAGGTGCCTAGTGCAGCAATGACGTACTATGGTCCCCTGGTGTTTGAGGAGAACTGTGTGCAGGTCCATATGTTGAAGTGGAGGGGATGGGAAATGAACCGTGGCTGATGTCTGAAAACCAGTCTATTGGGTACTGAGGAAAGGCTGTTTGTGTGTGTGCACGTGTGCATGCATGTTTTTGTGCACACATCTACGCAAGAATGGGAGTGAGATGGAAACAGAGCAGAAGAAACTGCCACGCTCACCTGTATTAACGAAGGTAATCCTCACACCACGACACCCTGCAGGTAGAGACTATCCTGTGTCTTCTACAGGTCAGGAAATGGGGGGTCAGAGAGGATTGAATTGCTTGTCCAAGGCCACACAGCTACTGAGAAGTGGCGATAACATTTGAGTTAGTGTTTCTCTCAGACCCCCACATTTGTGCCCCTCCACTGGGCCACAGTCCACCCTCACGCGTGAAATAAAGACTGAGCTGGCTGCATCCAACTGCTTCCTTTATGTATGTCAGCATCACGTTAATATCTGAATTTATTTGAACCTTTAAAAATAATCTACTTTTATTATGTGTCTATGATAAATAAAAGAAAAATTAAAAAAGAACTACTTTAGCTTGTAGCACTTCTGTGGGTAATATGCCCCCACTTACATGTCAGAAGGGCCGTTCCTTCTCCTTGCCACCCTCCTTTGTCCGGCCTTCTCCAAGAATTACATGTTAATGATCCACACAACTGCCACTGCCAATCACACCCCCCCCACCATGGTGATCTCCATTACCTTCCTCTAATTATGCCTGATCTTCAGAGATGGGCACTAGAAAGGATACAGTATTGGAAACCTTTTTGGTTTTATCTAAGGTAATAATAACAATAATAATAGCAGCAAACAGATCACCTACGTTTTATCTAATCCTAGAAAGTAGTTATAATTTTTATTGTCTATCTTCTTCTGTTCTATTCTCAGAAGTACGGTGAAGATATTGAGGCTCGGAAAGGCCAGGTGTCTTGCTCAATGTCACACAGCTCCTAAGTACCAGAGTCAAGGTTTGAACCTAGTCTTGTCTGAAGTAGGAGAAATGCCTCAAAGTGCTGGGAGGTGGGGGGACGGGGGGGTGGGAAGCCCAATATTTGCATGAGTACTTTGCTGCAGTGAAATTTCTGGCTAGCATTCGGAAGCAGTTAAATAACTTTCTGTTTTTACTTTGATGATGACTTCAGATATCTTCATATATAAAAATAGGCAGGATCATTGGATACCTATCCTGTAACTAAACATAAGAAGTTTATATCTCGCTTTATATTTGTGAATATTTAAAAGTAATTACAACAACAAAAATTGAAGCTCAACACCAGGCTGTACAATATTTGTTTTTCTTTTTCTTTTTTTTTCTGTTACTAAGGCACTATATTTATTTATTTATTTTCTTTTATTAAACCATAGCTGTATACATTAATGCAATCATGGGCCGCCATGATTGCATTAATGTGCTGGTTTTATATACAATTTGAAAGATTTTCATTCAACTGGTCAACATTGGCTTAGAGGCATTTTCTTAGTTGTTGTGTTAAGACATTTATATTATACATTTAGTAAGTTTCACATGTACCCTTGTAAGATGCACCATAGGTGTGGTCCCACCATTACCCTCCCTTCACCTATCCTCCTCCCTCCCCTCCCCTCCCTCTCCCCTTTCCCTTTCCTCTTGGGCTATAGTTAGGTTATAGCTTTCGTATGAAAGCTATAAATTGGTTTCATAATAAGGCTGAGCACATTGGATACTTTTTCTTCCATTCTTGAGATACTTTGCTAATAAGAATATGTTCCAGCTCCATCCATGTCAACATGAAAGAGGTAAAGTCTCCATCTTTCTTTAAGGCTGTTTCTATAACACAATTTATTAATCCATTCATGGGTCGATGGGCACTTGGACTTCTTCCATGACTTAGCAATTATGAATTGGGCTGCAATAAACATTCTGGTACAAATATCTTTGTTATAATGTCATTTTTGGTCTTCTGGATATATACCTAGTAAAAGAATTGTAGGATCGAATGGCAGGTCTATTTTTAGATCCCTAAGTGTTCTCCAAACATCTTTCCAAAAGGAACGTATTAGTTTGCATTCCTATCAGCAGTGTAGAAGTGTTCCCTTTTCTCCACATCCATGCCAACATCTCTGGTTTTGGGATTTTGTGATGTGGGCTAATCTTATTGGAGTTAGATGGTATCTCAAAGTAGTTTTGATTTGCATTTCTCTGATGATTAAGGATGATGAGCATTTTTTCATGTGTCTTTAGGCTGTGTGCCTGTCTTCTTCAGAGAAGTTTCTCTTCAAGTCCCTTGCCAAGGGACTTGGCATCTCTTGAACAAGAGATGGAATCACTTGTTCTTTTCTTGCTAATACGTTTTAGTGCTCTGTGAATTCTGGTTATTAAACCTTTGCCAGAGACATAACCTGAAATATCTTCTTCCATTCTGAGGGCTGTCTGCTTGCTGTGTTCTTGGCTGTGCAGAAGCTTTTTAGTTTGATCAGATCCCAGTAATGTATTTTTGGTGTTGCTTCAATTGCCTGAGGGGTGGGGGGGTCCTTCTCATAAAATATTCTCCCAGGCCAATTTCTTCAAGTGTTTTTTCCTACACTCTCTTCTAGTATTTTTATATTTTCATGTCCTAAGTTTAAATCTTTAATCCAGTGAGAGTCTATCTTAGTTAATGGTAAAGGGTATGGGTCCAGTTTCAGTCTTCTACAGGTTGCCAGCCAGTTCACCCAGCACCATTTGTTAAATAGGGAATCTTTTCCCCACTGAATGTTTTTAATTGGCTTGTCAAACATAAATGACAGTAAGTAGCTGGGTTCATCTCTTGGTTCTCTATTCTGTTCCATACATCTACCTCTCTGTTTTTGTTCCAGTATCATGCTGTTTTGATCACTATCAATTTATAGTGTAGTCTGAGATCTAGTAGTGTGATTCCTCCTGCTTTGTTTTTATTTCTGAGTAATGTCTTGACTATTCAAAGTTTTTTCTGATTCCATATAAAACAGAGCATTATTTTTTAGAGATCTTTAAAGTATGATAGTGGAGCTTTAATAGGGACTGCATTAAAATTGTATATTGCTTTGAGTAGTATGGACATTTTAACAATAATATACCATGAGCATGGTATGTTTTTCCATTTGTAACATTTTCTGCTATTTCTTTTCTTAGAGTTTCATAGTTCTCTTTATAGAGATCTTTCACATCCTTTGTTAGGTGAACTCCGAAATATTTCATCTTCCTTGATACTACTCTGAACAGAATAGAGTCCTTGACTGTTTTTTCAGCATGACTGTTGTTGGTATATATAAAGGCTACAGATTATGAGACGCTGCTGTATTCCTTGATCACTTCTAAGAGTTTTGTAGTAGAATCCCTAGTGTTTTCGAGATATACAATTATATCATCTGTGAAGAGTGAAAGTTTGATCTCTTCTGACCCTATGTGGATACCCTTGATCGTCTTTTCTTCCCTAATTGCAATGGCTAAAACTTCCATTACAATGTTAAAGAGCAGTGAAGACAATGGGAAACCTTGCCTGGTTCCTGATCTGAGTGGAAATGGTTTCAATTTAACTCCATTCAATATGATATTGGCTGTAGGTTTGTTGTAGATGGCCTCTATTAGTTTAAGAAATGTCCCTTCTATACCAATTTTCTTGAGTGTTCTGATCATGAAGG